>PPNZ03000026.1:17815-94508 GCA_003708355.3 Williopsis maclurae
GGGGAAAAAAAGTCGCCTCCCTCTGCTGCTGCTGCTGTTTTTTTTTTTTTTTTTTTCCCCCCCCCCCCCCCCCCCCCCTGGTGTGGCCCCATACGTGAAACGTCACACTACCTCCTATTGCGCAACACATTTGCTCTATAAAAAGGGGGTCTGCCCCCTTGGTTTTACTCCCTCCCCAAGAAACACTCCAAGAGACTTCCAGTCCCACTCAAGCACCAACAACCTACTACTACTACTACTGTTATTATACTCCTTCGACATCATGGCCAGAACACACAAGTGGACATATCACGAGTCAAAGGCGGACCCTCACTACTTCACCCAGCACGGCCACGCTGACGCCAACCCGAACAAGACCAAGAAGAATGGTGCCGGCAAGGGCAATTGGGGAGCTCCGGGCGATGAGGTTGAGGACCTGATCAACAGGGGTGAGATCCCACCGGTGTTTGGCAAGAACCGTCGGGGTTCCAATGCGTCGCAGCACGAGGAGAAGTTTGGTGTTGTCCAGAACTACGATGAGAACATCAAGGAGGAGTGAAACACCTGTTCATAGGCAGACAAAGCACTCATTGATTGGTGATGGTGATGATGACTATGATGAATGAAGACGAATACAATGAATGACTTTTAGAGATTTTGGAGCCAGTTTGTAGAATTGCCGGGGTTTGCTAGTTGAGTTGGTCACGTGATGTAGATTCGGATTACATAATGGAGAGCTCCCGCGATCCACAAAGCGAAGGCCTCAACGGAGCTTCATCACTCGCAAAAGCTCACCGTGGCACACAGGCATACACCCACACACACACACACACAGTATGAGTACCAAGAGAGCATGCATGCTCTGCGGAATAGTGGAGTCGTCAAAGGTATGTATTTGTTTTCTTTTGGATCGGCCACCAGGACTAACACCGTTGCAGAGATTCCAAGACGAAGGTTGTCCGAACTGTGTTGAGATTCTCGACGTGGGCCTCTCCACCACCTCGCCAACGTTCGAAGGGTTAGTGGCTGTGGGTGAGCCTGAGAAATCGTGGGTTGCCAAGTGGCTCAGAGTGAATAACTACCTCCCCGGTCTGTACGCCGTCAAGGTGCAAGGAAGGCTCCCGAGGGAGTTTGCAGAGAACTTGCCGAACTACAGACCACGTGACGGAAGTGTGATGGACTGAACAGTCAAAAATATTATGTTGTTTTTACCGTGTTTTATATGGTGATTGTCGTACTGTTGCTTCCGGTGTAGTGTTTGCCCGGTCTATGGTGCTTTCGAGAGACCGAAAAATACCATCCCATCCACAACGGCCACGCATTATCCACTCTCGCATCTTCAAATGCTTCGCTCAGTACGATTCACGCGGCATGCTCCGCCCATGTCGCAGAGGCGTACATTCATTACCTCCCCGACCGACTTGATAACGCTCACTACCGCCTCTCTTCAAACCATCCATGCCACAACCTCGATCCCATGGATCGTACTCATCCCCATGGCCACCGTGACGTTCAGGTCCATATGCACACTGCCACTGGCCATACTGCAACGACGCCGAACGCAGAAACAGGCTTCTCTGAGACCGATCATCCAGGCATTGGGTCCCATCCTGAGGTTGAAACTTGCGCAGAGGGCCACAGAGGCTAGGGCCAAAGAGGCACAGAATTTGACCAAAGAGGCACAGATGCTCAAAGGACAGGCATCTACACTTAACTATGAACAGATCATGGTCTTGTCGTCGAAGGAGAGAAGAAAGAGACAGAGGGAACTTTTCAAAGAGCATGGATGTCAAATGTGGAAGAACTTCATCCTACCGGTGGTGCAGATCCCATTATGGCTCACGATGAGTGCATCCATCAGGGATCTCACAGGCTGGTCAGATATCTCTTCACAACCTTTGGATCTCTCTTTAACCACTGAAGGGTTTTTATGGGTTGGTGATCTTACGATGAGCGACCCGTTTAGCGTGCTACCCATCGTATTGGGAACATTGGCATTGACAAACGTTGAATGGAACGCAAAGACTTATGCATTGCAAGATATTCACGTGCGTCGTTCACTAAGAGTCACGCCATTAGACTCGCTCCTAAATCTGTCAAGATTGGGGACGGTGTTCCTCATGGCGATAGCGACGCAGGCACCCGTCGGGTTGGTGGAGTATTGGATATGCTCCAATACCTTCTCTTTGGTACAGAACATGGTGTTGGATAAATATCTGCCCGTGAGATATCAGCTGGGCAACAGATGGGGTGGGAAAGCTGCCAGTGAGGAGTCGATGAGTTTGGTGAGGAGGGCGAAGGATCTCTGATCATGTGCTATCATAGCTGCTGCACTGCATTTCATGTCTAATATCATAGCGGAATGGTCTAGATCAGAGTTCAAGCACAGCACTCCTCGTACGTGATCAGGCGCAGCTTATAGAGCTTGCAGGTAGGACTAATCGATGATCTAGCTGTAGTTACGTCTACCACGTCTAGTAGCTGTAGCGCAGCGCGCCGTACTAGTAGTAGTACAGGCGGCACTAGATCACGGCAACATACAGGTGCAGGTGCTACAGCAGGTACTAGGCGACGTACTTGTCGATGCCCTCGAACATCATCATGATCACGTTGCGGTGCAGCTATACGTAGGTCTAGCAGCGCGTGATATTTTTGGTCACGTGACCTACTTCATATTCTCGAAAAAATAATGAATCCTATGCGATTCGAACGCATGCATCTTACGATACTTGATCTTGAGTCAAGCGCCTTAAACCGCTCGGCCAAAGATCCATTTTGTAAATTCTCAGAGCCGTCTGTGTAACATGATTTGTCTCCAATAGTTCGGTAGGGTAACACTTTAAGAGACTGAACAACTTTGCAAGCAGAGCTTGCACTCAACCACCATGACGAATGATCCAACCACCACTGGGACATCATCAGTGCAGAGGGTGTCAGGATGCTTGACTCATCCTACGAAACCTGGTTGAAGGAAATCACTGTATCAGCTGTGACCCAAGACGACCCCATTGATATCACTGGAGCCCTCTGGTTGGAGAAGATCGACAAACTAGCATCTCTAATGAAGGACATCAGCAGAGTAAAGCTGCCTGAAGGAATCATCGATGGTGTTTCAATAACCTACAAGAATGAAACCCCACTGGAGGGCAGGGGTGAACTGGAGATCCTAAGAGAATTTCTCCAGCCTGACCAGAGATTCACCGTGATTAACAATCCAATTCGTTCCAGTAACCGAGGTGAAACCACTCTTCATATGATTCTCGCCATCCACCGTGCACCAGATGGCGGACTTTACCTCCCAAAAAGAAGGTGGGCCCACTATGCCACCCTGAAACTAGCACACCCTCACACAGTGTGCACTGCTTGCAACTCCGCGGAACATACCCGCGCAAAGTGCACTGTCAAGTCACAGTGCACGCGCTGCTCGGGATTCAACCACACAACAGAGGCCTGTTACACAAAGGCTGGCAAAAAGTTGAGAAAGAACATCGAGCGTTGTGGTGTTTCAACCAATGAAGAGGCAAATGGTCCATTATCTAACGCAACGACGAAGGAAACCGGTCATCACAGTGCCAAAGTGAGTCCGGCTGGTGGAGTTTCTTGTGATGCCATGCCAAGCACGGGCTTTACCCAAAACGCCTCGCACACCTCTTCGCCTGTCATACCCCATTCTGTAACAGCTGAGGTTCAAGGCTTGGGGAAGAAGGCTGGCGACAAGAGAGCCAAAGCTGCTACACCAACTGCCAACAAAAATAGTAAAGGCCACTATGGAGGAGCTAGAACGATGGACCAATCCTACGAGAAATGGTTCAAGGAAATCTCTCTCTCAGCTGCGACCCAACCCAAACCCGCTGATATCACCGGAGCCCTCTGGTCGGATAAGATCGACAAACTGGCCTCTACATTGAGAAATATCAGCAAACTGAAGCTCCCTGACGGAATTATCGATGGTGTTTCAATGACCTATAAGAAAGAGAACCCACATGAGGGCTGGTTCGAACTGGATATCTTAAGAGAATTCCTCCAGCTGGACCAGAAATTCACCATACTTGGACAACCAATTCATACTGAACATGGAGACGAAACCACTATCCATATGATTCTCCTCATCCACCGTGCACCAGATGGCGGACTTTACCTCCCAAAAAGAAGGTGGGCCCACTATGCCACCCTGAAACTAGCACACCCTCACAGAATGTGCACTGTTTGCAACTCCGCGGAACATACCCGCGCAAAGTGCACTATCAAGTCACAGTGCACGCGCTGTTTGGGATTCAATCACAAAACAGAGGCCTGTTACACAAAGGCTGGCAAAAAGTTGAGAAAGAACATCGAGCGTCCTGGACTTGCAACCGCTGAGGACAAGAATGGCCCATTACCTAGCGCAGCGGCGAATGAACCCACTCCTAGCAGCGGTCATCACAATGTCAAAGTGAGTTCCGATGGTGAGGTTTCCTCTGATGCCACGCCTAGTGCAGGCTCAACAGAAAACGCCCCAAACACTCCCTTGCCCACCACATCCAGTCCTGAAACAGCTGAGGTTCCAGGATTGGGGAATGAGATGGAGGCCAATGGCACTGGTACTACTATTCCGACTACCAACGAAAATACCACAGGCCGCTTTGACAGGTTTATTCTTGCTGATTGGACCACGTCAAACAAGCATCCTAACAACGGAGCCGAGTCTGACCCGGCAACGACTGACAAATCGCGTATTGACGATGACCTGAGGCGCAACTTGGAAGACGCTATCTATGTGTACACCCATGGGTACAAGCGGTTTACAGTGACCTTCACAGACCAATCTATCCAAGTTAAAGACAGGGCCCAGTCCGGCACACTTGCCGGTATCGTTATGACGGAAGGAAACCAGACTGCCAAGGAAATTGAAGACCAAGAGAGCGACAAAAGCCTTTTGCACAACAAACGTCCAAAGGACGTTGCCAAAGGAGAGCAATGGCTCCTATATCATGGTCTTTCAAGGCTGGCAACCAGACAAGGCACCATAGACGAGAGACTAGACTTGCTCAAAGTGGGTTTCCAGTTTTCTTACAACCCCGGATGGACTTCCGAATGTCAGCTTGAAGCCAATTTCGGCAAAGGTCCAACAGATTTAATGGAGGCCGTTATCTTATGGCTCTCCACAACCACGTTTGGTTACTCTGCTGATACTCCACCTTTCAAATTGGTTCGCAACGAGGAGCGTGAGCTCTCTGAAGGTATAGTGACAGCTGTTTCCTTCACCTTTGACGAGGAGACAGAGGAACTAGCGGATTCGGAGGATGTGATCTTGAGATCATTCCTCGCAGAAGATCAGACTTATTTCCCCCTGAATGCTCCCGCCAGATCGTTTAATAAGGACACCAAAATGTGGACAGTCTCAATGGTAGTCTGTTTGACCCCCTGTGAAGATGGTCAGATTCATCGCCCTGGAAACAAATCTGGGAATGGAGGGACACTTCGATATATTCTTCATGATCCAATTGACTGAGGATCAGCTTAAAAATGCAAGATGGCACTAGGACTCTATTAGAAAATAAATACAAGACTCCTGAGTAAACATATCGTTGCCTTTCTGGATTTGTTCCGAATTCTCCCCTTCCAACTGCTCTTCTATATATTACTTGTACCCCCGGTTATCCTCGGAATTTTATAGAAGTTTATGCTGCCGCTACATAGCGGGCCAAATCGAGCAGAGAGCCATTTGATAAGCTCTAGCAACATTCGCCGTTCGGATGTACTGTGTAGACCGGGGTATACCAGGTTTAGGCTGTTATGTGGCCAACTTTTCGGTTCCGTTTGTCTTTCGGCCATATCTGCTGCAGATGAGAAGACAACCCCCCCTGCTGAGCTTGCCAAGAACTTGGAAGGCTTTGTAAGCTATATCTGCAATGGCCTACGGGTGTGTCATTGTTTGCTTGTATATTAAATGGATCCAAAGCTGAATAGATGTCAATTAATGGTTGGAATGTTTTTTTTTGTGAATTTGAATCAATTCCCAGCCCTGTGATCAGTCTTTCTGTAACGAGGTGGGAGAAGAGATCCTGCGAATAATTTCACAATTTCGGGAAAAACCTCTTAAAAAGATCCTAATAAGACAAGGCCATAACCAGTTGTCTCCTACAACGACCCACCACCTTTCACCACCGTTTCCCCCGGTCTCCAAGCAACAGCAGAGAAGCAGCAAATGGGGGCATCGCCAATTTGTCACCCACCCGTGCGCCTACCAGAACTGTCCCCCCCCCACCGTTTCCGCCTGGATTAGAAATTTCCACACTCGCAGCGTTGGGGAGTTCTTCTCTCTCTCCGCAGCCCAGAAGGTGTTCCAGGATGAGCGACGACCAGCCCAGATGTCCCGTGGACCATGCGTCGCGTGACAAGTGGGCCCAGATGAACTCGGCCGTGGCCCCGCACCCGGTCCCGGTCCCGGAGTCGTTGCAGGAGAAGTGTCCCGTGGACCATGCATCAAGGGCCAAGTGGGCCACGATGGGCACAAAAGTGGATGGTGCGATGATGTCCACTGATGTTGAGCAGCACTCGTCCGATAGTCTTCCCGAGGCGCCCGTATACACCACAGACGTTGCCCTACCAGAGGAACGCGAGGTTTCGTCGATTCCGAGAACGGGCGCCGGACAGAACTGGGTCTACCCATCGCAGAAGCAGTTCTTCGAGGCGATGAAGCGCAAGAACTGGGACCCGGACTCGGAGGTGATGCAGACGGTGGTTCCGATCCACAACGCTGTGAATGAGCGGGCGTGGCACCAGATCATGCAGTGGGAGGAGGGCCGTGGGGGTGATTCCTGTGGCGGCGTCCAGCTGACGAGCTTCCGAGGCGATTCGACAAAGCTCACACCCAAGGCATGGCTCAAGTGGGCCTTTGGTTACCAGAAGCCCTTTGACAGACACGACTGGACCGTGGATCGGTGTGGTACAGAGGTTGACTATGTGATTGACTTTTACGCGGGCAAGCCGAACCCGAACATGGTTGGGATGGCGAGCTTCTACCTGGACGTGAGACCCAAGCTCAACAGTGTCGAGGGAGCCAGGCTGAGACTGTTGAAGTTCTTTGGGTTCTGAAAAGAGATGCAAAATGTACATAGAGTAATGACTGAACGATCATAGAATACAAGTATTGAATGTTTGAGCACGCACTCTATCTGTCTATTTTGCTACTACAACTGGCCAAACAGAGAGATTCGTATGTACAGCTAATTCCATTTACCATTCACATCTTGCCAAAGCCACCGCTCTGTCCCAGCTTCTGCATGTTCTCGCCCACCTGGACGTTCACGGCAAAGTACTTGCTCACGCATCTGTCGACGCACAGCGACTCTGTCTTGGAGATGTTGCCCTCGCCGTAGCTCTTTTGGATGCACTTCTCGTGGCACTTGTCCACCAGCCTGTTGAACATGTCGGTCACCATGTCGAGCTCCGCCTCTGCGGCAGCGATCTTCTGCTCCGAGGAGATCTGTGGGGCACCGCCCAAACCGAGGAAGGACATTGTACGGGGAGAGGAGGAAGGATGAGGCGTGAAGTGTTCGGGAGGGGGAGCCTTCGATGGGCCTTTGATGGAGTTTCTAGAGGAGACATATATTTTTTTCCAACGGGGGCCAAAGCACCCGGTAGGGGGACGCTGTGCAGGTTGCTTCTCCCACGGAAGGCTGAAGGGAAGGCTGAAGAGTGGGAGACTCGGTTACGGTTGTCATGAGAGATGGGCAGCCAATTCCCACTGTGAATTTCAGTGAGACCAAGGCCAGGGACAGTTATGGGTCAGGGAGAGATATCTGTGGATAGGACCACCACGGGAATGCTTGCAAAAGCAACTAAGACTGGGCTCGCATGGCCTCACGCTGGGATGTACCAGTACCAGTACCACACTCAACACACACCGGCAAATGATGCGTGAAGTGAGCGTAGGGGAGTTGGGGGGAGACCCTGTGACACGGGTAACGGCCTCGCTTTACTCGCCCGTTACGCCGATGGCAGCCTCGCATGGAATTTAATTCGAGCCCACCCGAAACACAAACAGCAAGAAAAGGCGACAGCAGGAAGCAATGGCTACTAAGAGACACAGCAAGTCACAGAGCACTTTCGTGAGTACTTACCCTTGCCTCTCCAGGATGGGTCGGATGCGGCGTTAGCCATGCCATGCGGTACACCAGCTGTCCCGGAACAGGTTCATGACGGAACACGAGATCGAGCCGCGAGCTCTCGAGCGTGACCCGGTCCTTGACAGATCTATGGCCGGGGAAGCCTCGAGAGAGACAGAGAGGAACTATTCAAGAGAGGATCTGTATGACATTCTGGGTGGAGCGGTGCGTTCACCGTCTCCAAGCTGGCAGTATTCATATGAAGCCCCCACCCCCCCCCCCCACTTGACTCCACTCGTACACATCCCCTCCTGCCTTGACACTGTTCGCAAAAAGGGTGCTGCCTTTGTGGCATGGCTGCTCACAAATCCTCGACCCTATCATTCCCGCCCTTGTGGACATCCATACTAACAACACCTCCAGGCGTTCGATAACACCACCACCTCCGTGGCTGCGAGCCAGATGCGCAACGCGTTGAACAAGTTGAGCGACACCGTCAAGGACGGCGAAGCCAGATCCAAGTTCGAGAATGAGATGGACTCTTTCTTTGCATTGTTCAGAAGATACTTGACCGATAAGGCCTCTGGAAACACCTTGGACTGGGACAAGATTAGCTCCCCAACGCAGGAGGAGGTGATCGACTACTCCAAGATTGCCAGCGGTGACACCGCAGAGAACTTGGACAAGTTGGCCGTCTTGAAGTTGAATGGAGGTTTGGGAACCTCCATGGGCTGTGTCGGCCCAAAGTCCGTCATTGAGGTTAGGGACGGAAACACCTTTTTGGATTTGGCTGTGCGCCAGATCGAGCACTTGAACAGACAGCATGACTCGGACGTCCCGTTGCTCTTGATGAACTCGTTCAACACGGACGATGACACCCACAAAATCATCAGAAAATACGGTGGCCACAGAATTAGAATCAGAACTTTCAACCAGTCGAGATATCCAAGAATCTTGAAGGACTCCCTTCTCCCGGTTCCTTCTGACTACACTGGATCCATTGACGAGTGGTACCCACCAGGCCACGGTGACTTGTTTGAATCCTTGCATGCCTCCGGTGAGCTCGATGCCTTGATCGAGCAAGGAAAGGAGATTCTCTTTGTCTCTAACGGTGACAACTTGGGTGCCACTGTCGACTCCAAGATCTTGAACCACATGATCGAGACCAACGCTGAGTACATCATGGAGTTGACCGACAAGACGCGTGCCGACGTCAAAGGTGGTACATTGATCAACTACGGTGGCCAGGTGAGATTGTTGGAGATTGCCCAGGTGCCAAAGGAGCACGTTGAGGAGTTCAAATCCATCAAGAAGTTCAAGAACTTCAACACCAACAACTTGTGGATCAACTTGAAGGCTGTCAAGAGATTGATCGAGTCCAACTCCATCAGCAGTGAAATCATTCCTAACGGTAAAACCCTCAGCATTGGCGGTGGACAGGAGGTTAACGTTTTGCAATTGGAGACGGCCGTTGGTGCTGCCATCAGACACTTTGACGGTGCCCACGGTGTCGTTGTCCCAAGATCGCGTTTCTTGCCAGTGAAGACCTGTTCGGACTTGTTGCTCGTCAAATCGGACTTGTTCTACTTGGAGCACGGTGCCTTGAAGTTGGACCCATCCAGATTCGGTGCTAACCCATTGGTCAAGTTGGGTTCTCACTTCAAAAAGGTTTCAAACTTCAACGCCAGAATTGGAGATATCCCAAAGATCTTGGAATTGGACCACTTGACCATCACTGGTAATGTCCACTTGGGCAAAGGCGTTGTCCTGAAAGGTACGGTGATCATTGTCTGCCAGGATGGACAGACGATTGACATCCCTAACGGATCCGTGTTGGAGAACGTTGTGATCACTGGTAACTTGACCATCCTTGAGCACTAGTTGTGTCTCTGCATCTCTTGCAACACAGTGATCATGTGCTGTGGTATTACCTAGTTGTTTTAAAACAACACTAGAAGTTGCTTATCGAGTCTTTTTGTAGTTGTGTGTATCGGTGCCCATTGCTCAGTTCTTTAAACGTGTGGAGGAAATATCGTGGCCTGCCCACCTCATCGCCAAAAGGGATCATCGCCCATGCCAAAGAAACAGAACCCCATGACTTAGGAAAACCCTTAATGAGACCAGCACAATCGCTCTTGAACCAAGGTCTTATACTACATCTCATAAGGACGTGTGGGACCCTCGAATCAGCACAGAATGAACTCCGATGGATCAAATCAGAACTTCCAAAGACCCAATGGGCCCAAGCAGTGGGCAAAAGAGAGACGGGGATGCCCTTACAATATATTCTTGGATCGCAACCGTTTGGCAAGCTGGATATCAAGTGCAAGGAGGGTGTCCTTATCCCTCGATGGGAGACTGAAGAGTGGAGCATAAAGTTGGCGAATACGTTGAAGGGGACACCGAAGGGAAGACTCGATAAAGGCTTACAAGGGCTGAGAGTTATAGATATCTGTTCTGGGACAGGATGTATCGCGCTCACAATGAAGAAAGAGCTTAGCTGTGATGTTACTGGTGTCGACATAAGTGCAGTTGCCGTCCAGCTTGGTAAGGAGAACGCAGTGAGGAATCAACTTGAGGTCGACTTCCAGCTGAGTAATGTGTTCGAAATGGAGCCTGTTGAATGTGATCTCATCACTGCGAACCCACCATACATCTCACCAGAAGAATACAAACAGCTTGAGCGGACTGTGAGGGATTTCGAGCCCAAGCTGGCCTTGGTGGGCGGTGATGAGTTCTATGAGGCACTGATGAAGTTCGCATTGCGTTCCAGAGCTCAGGGCTTTGTGTTTGAGCTCGGAGACGAGAATCAATACCAATTCACAAAGAGCACTCTACCAGCGGATTGGCAATGCAGGCTTTACAGAGACGGTGCCGGCAAGGCGAGATGTGTTGTCGGTTGGCTACGAAATGGTAAACTCGACGTTTTGGAGCAGTTACAATCGGCATGATGCCGGTGCTTATAGTACAATGATGATGAATATGTTTGAACTATGCTAATGGCTCCGCTTGCTGCGATGGTTATGCTGATGGCTCAACCGAAGGTGATGTGTCCATGGCATCCTCCTCCAGCCTTCTTTTCTTCAATCCTCTACCCACGGCCTGTACTCCATTCTCAATAGGCAGCACTTTCAAGGCGCTGAACAAGTAGCCACCACCACCTTTCATCGTCATCATAGGGTGAAGTCTCCCCTGGATAGTCTGATATGGCCGACATCTGGTCTCATGGAGCGTTGGAGCCAATAGATTGAGGTTAAGCATTGATTCGACTTGCGTTTCGACAAGCGGTTCTTTGAACTGCGAATAGACGACAATAGGACGACTCCCCGCCAACGAGTATATGAGCTTCTTCACTAATGTCGGTGTGTATAACGTGGAGGCAATCACAAGGCCGTCAAAGTTTCCCCTCACGGCGTTATCGATCGCCTCGTTAATCTCTTTGGCATTGTCCTTACGACGGTAGTAATGCTGTCTCTTACCAGACTTCAGCTCTGCAATCTCATCCTCGGGGAGATCAGTCCAAGGGACTCTCTCTTCTTCTGGCTCGAAGAATTGCAGCATGTTGATAGTCTTCACCATTCTAGCAAGGACCTTGTCCTCATAGTTCGAGTATCGCAGGGCACTGTGATTTGGATGTTCATTCTCATGAAGGACCAGAAGCTCACCAGTGCCACGCATGCGGTCAAGAAGAGCGTTGACAACAACACCGCCAGTCTCATCGATAACCAGATAGCGCCCACCAGGCTGGATGTTCGCCAATGACAGCATGAGACCGAGAGACTCTTCGCTCATGTCCAACACCTTTGAAGGATCTCTTTCAAGGTAGTACTGGAGAAGCTCAGATGGTCCCAGCTTATCCACTGTGAATCTTCTGAGGAACTTTTGCTGCTTTCTGCGCAAGTACTTCTCCTGTGAGTGCTTCGTCTTCTGAGCAAAGTTCGCGTGGCTCTTCACCAGCTGATCGATGATCTGGGATCCCTCCGCGGACTTCTTGAGCTCCTCAATCTGGTCGTGCGTGAGGTTCTGTGCCGTACCCTCATCCATGAGGTTTCTATTCGTCTCTGAAGAGCTCTTTTCGTCTTCGTTGGAGTCGTCATCAATGTTATCATCATCCACCAAAGACCCGCTGATGCGCTTGATTTTGTTATCATCGAGGATCTCAAATGACTGGCCAAAGGGGGCACCGACGATTTGGTCCACGGCAAAGGTGCCAAACTTCCCCAGCTTGACAATACCCTGCGGTCTGATGTCGATGAGCCTGATGCCCTCGGAGGGGAGCCTTACGAGGCACCACTGATGATAATCAATCCTGGTTTTAGCGGGCAGGAACGTCATTGTAGTGTGGTCACAGTGATAGACTCAGCTCAGCACTTGCACCAGAGAGACAGACCGAGAATCTCTGATCAAAGTGTACACGGCCAGACTCCACGAAACGAAATTTGGAAAATTTGCAGGGCATCGCAGAAAAAGATCAGAAGTGAAAAGTTTCCCACATAGTTAACGCACCAAGTACCAAAGCACAAATGGGAAGCAGACAGCACAAGAACAAGCAGGCTGCGCCGCCCTCCTACGAGGAGTTCTCCCAGAAGAAGTCTGGCAAGCCACAGGACAAGAGAAAGAGGGCCAACTCTGTGTCAAAACCGGTGAAGAAGCGTGCCGTGGAGGGAAAGCCAGCCAAGAAGGAGAAGAAGAAGACCGATGAGCAGCTTGAGGAGGAGGAGTTTCAGAAACAACAGGAGGAGGAGAAGAACCTTCCAGAGGTTGACCTTGAGGAGCTTTCCAGCGCAAAGAAATCGTTGTTTGACGACTCAGAGGAGGAGCTTGAGGAGGAGCTTGAGGACGATGATGAGTTCTATGACTCTGACGAGCAGGGTAGAGAGCAGCCCATGTTCTCAGATGACGATGAAGATGATGACGAGCTGGAGACTCTGAATGCTGCCAATATGGAGGCTTTCTCCACAAAGCTTGACGAGGAGGCCGCACAGGATGAGATTGATGCCGAGGAGGAACTCTTGCAGACCAACATCGTACAACCAAGAGCCCAGGTTCTGCCTTCCGAGGAGGAGCTTGAGCTGGAGTCTCAGGGTCCAAAGGACTTGTCAATGCTCAGAACGAGAATGATTGAGCTCGTCAAGGTTTTGGAGAACTTCAAGGTTCTCGCGGAAGAGGGTCGTTCGAGACAGGAGTACACAGACAGACTGCTCCAAGACATCTGCGACTACTTTGGCTACTCCAAGTTCCTTGCTGAGAAGCTCTTTGCGCTCTTCTCACCATCTGAGGCGATGGAGTTCTTCGAGGCTAACGAAATTGCCAGACCTATCACCGTGAGAACTAATACCTTGAAAACGAGACGTCGTGATTTGGCTCAGACCCTTGTCAACAGAGGTGTGAACTTGCAGCCAATTGGGCCATGGACAAAGGTTGGCTTGCAAATCTTTGATTCCCAGGTGCCGATTGGTGCCACACCAGAGTACCTGGCGGGTCACTACATTCTCCAGGCCGCTTCGTCGTTCCTTCCTGTGATGGCCCTCGCCCCACAGGAGAACGAAAGAGTCCTCGACATGGCTGCTGCTCCAGGTGGTAAGACGACATACTTGGCTGCTCTCATGAAGAACACAGGATGTGTCTTTGCCAATGATTCCAACAAGGCAAGAACAAAGTCTCTGATTGCCAACATTCATCGTCTGGGATGCACAAACACCATTGTGTGCAACTATGATGCTCGTGAGTTCCCAAAGGTTATCGGAGGGTTTGACAGAGTGCTTCTGGATGCCCCATGCTCCGGTACCGGTGTTATTGCGAAGGATGAGTCCGTGAAGGTGTCAAGAACCGAGAAGGACTTCATCCAAATCCCACATCTGCAGAAGCAGCTGCTATTGAGTGCTATCGACTCTGTGGATGCTAACTCACCAACAGGAGGATACATTGTGTATTCTACCTGTTCCGTGATGGTGGAGGAGAACGAGGCTGTGGTGGATTATGCTCTCAGAAAACGCCCTAATGTGAAACTCGTGGACACTGGACTCGAAATCGGTAAAGAAGGTTTCGCCAGCTTCAGAGGAAAGACATTCCATCCAAAGCTCAAGCTCACGAGAAGATACTACCCACACACGTATAATGTTGACGGCTTTTATGTGGCAAAGTTCAAGAAGATCGCCCCAAGTCCTCACGATGTCTCCAAGGCTGGTGCATACGAAAAGGAGAGTGCTGCAAGAGCAGAGGAGGAGTCTCTCATCAAGGACGATTTTGCCTCATTCGAGGATGATGAGGATGCCGAGCTTATCGAAAAGACCAAGAAGAAGCAGCTGAAGAAAAGAGGAATTAAATCCAAATAAGGATTAGTGGTCAGTTAGAAATGTACATTACTTAGTTCGGATACCGGCGTAGATTATAAGTTCACGTTCCCTAAACCGTGCTCCTTGATGTAGTCTGGCCCCATTTCGTCCCACTCAGTTTTAGTCAAGTATGAGGGCTCAGCAGAACTGGCCCATTTCGCCATTCCTCTCCATGCGTCCAGCAAAGGATCCTGTGCCAGTCTGACCTTTAATGGAGCTTCAGCTGGTAGGAAAGATCTGAATTCAGCATGGAGCCTTTCCTCAAAGTTCTGGAACAGTGCCTGTCCACCAGTGGCGAACACATCTTGCAGGACATCATAGCTGTCACCGCTAAACCCACGACCCCCGAGCCTTTGCAGTAGGATATTTTCTCCAACTTCAGTCAATGAAGCTTGATCCACGCCGGCCATCATCGGCTGGAACAGCACTTCTGGAACACGAATACGTTCCACGTTTAAATGGACCTGATGGTTCTCATGAGAGTCTTCAGAGTTGAAAGGTCGAGGCCCACGAAGGAATCTATGTAGCACCGACTTTCTCCAGTCGTACTGCGCCTCAAGCGTGTCCTCTTCAGTGAAGGTTGGATCGAATTCTAGAAGCTCCTTCTCCAGCCTCACAACCTCAAGCTCCTCCTCCTCGATCAACTCTTCATCATCCACGGAGGTTATCTGACGATACACTGCCCAGTCATCGTCATTCGTTCCAAAAGTGTCTGTAGGATCGTTATCGATTGAAGTTCCATTCCGTTTCCGCTTTGCTCCATTTACTCTCACAGTCTCATCTGAGGCCAAAGATGCGATGCTCTTCATACGCATCTGTGCTGCTAGGGACTTTCTATCACTCAACTGTTCTTTTAGCTTCTGTCTGTCTTTGCGTCTCTGTAAGATAGCCTTCAGCTTATTTCTTCTGTCATGGATCCATCCACCAAGATCTTCAAGACGCCATTGTACGTCTTTCTCAGCCTCCTCAGCCTGTCTTAGGAGTTCTGCCTCCTTCTCTTGTTTAGCACGCTGACGAGCGTCATAATTGGCCTTCATCAACTTCTGTTTGCGCTTCTCCTTTATCTGTTCTTCGTCAAGTTCATCATCTGGTTTGTCCACTAACGGGAATGAAGGTTCTTCCACTATTTCATCTCCAACGTCCTGTTTACGGGCTCTTTTAAGGGCATTTTCGATGTTTGTCACATACTTGTTAAAGTCCCGTTCATCCTCGAAACCCTCCTCCTTAATTGCACTCGCGTGGAGCTTCTTGTTCATTGTGGAGAGTTTGACTTTGAGCTGTGTGTAGTACTCAAATTCCTGCTCCTTCTGAACAAGCTTCTCCAGTCTCTTCTGCTGTGCTTGTTCTTGTAGTCTGCGACCACTCTCTTTACGCTTCTCTGCCTGTCTTGCCAGCTCTTCCGGTGATTTCTGCTGTTTCTCCACCTCTGTGAATGGAGCCTCAATAGTGATGTCCTTCTCCTCCAGAACATCGAGGTCAAGAATCGATGCTAACTCCCTGTCGTAGTCCAAGGAAACATAGCAGTGATCTTTGACGAGGTTCTCCACCTGGTGCGATGAGATTTTAGTTGGGAAGTATGGATATTTCAGTGTGAGTAGACTGTTGAGGTAGTTGGCAGATTGATGGCCACCCCAGTTGATTCTCTTTGTCTCCTGTAAGTTTGCCCTGCCGTTGATGACAGGGAAGAGATGTGTCGCCTCATGTCCCGCACCAATGACAAGACCGTTGATGCCACCATTTTGGTAGTATGAGAACAAGCTGTCGATCCCTAGGGCCACCTTCTGCACACCATACGACTCATACAACAACTCGTGGAATCCACGTCTCTGTAACACGGAGGCTGCGGGTCTCTCTGTGAAGACCACTGGATTGTCAACCAACCCCTCAGAGTTGACGCCGAGATGCTTGAATGTGTAGTCGAGGATGCTCTCCACATAGTCCCAGTTTGTCACGAAGGCTCCATCGTATGGAGAACGTGCCTGCGATTTGATTGAAGGATCGAGAAACACATCGTTTCCAACGAAGTTCGAGAGCACTCCTGTCTTACGATCCCTGTACCGCGAGATCAACGTCGGGAAGTTCAGCTGAGGGTCCTTCTTGCTGGTCAGCCCAGCCCTGATGTGAGATGAACCGAAATCTATGGCGATGGGCACGCCAGTCTTGTAGTCCTTGGAGTAGCGCTCGGCGGGTCTTGGCTCGTTGTCTCGGAGATCGTAGACCTTCCGCTTGAGAAGGTCCATGTCGCGCGGAGTGGAGGTCATTGGAATGCGAGCAACACGAGCAATGGCGAGCTTTCGTTCTTTATGACGGGCAAACTCTGAGGGTTCGAGTATCAACCGAAGGGGCGGCCCGAGTATCTGTTGGTGTGCGGGTGTCTCAATCAGTGATTAGTAACTGCTTAGTCAGACAGGGGGGGGGGGAGGTGGACCTCCTACGGGACAAAACACACCCAATCGTCAACCCAATCAGTTCGATCTCCATTCAGTCAGTTGGTTATAGAGGATGACAAACATCGACCACAAGAGATTCGCCGACCTGTTTACACGGTAAGTACCTCTTTTGCCCGCTCTTCTTTTGTTTCTAACTGGTGAAGCCTGGAGAAGGCCACGGGTGCCCTAGAGTCCATCGTCAAGCGCAATAGTTCATCTGTCGTTGAGAAGCCAGTGGTCCCTGAACTGAACGCATCCTCCGCTTCTGTGGCAATTGAGGATGATTCTCCTTCGTCTAAGGCGTTCCATGAGTTCTTGGAGCTGTACGTGGATGGCTTTGCTTCCCTCTCACGGGAGATCAACCCTCTCGTGGGACAGCAGGCTGAGTCCCTCGCAAGGGCGTTCAAGGAGCAATTGAAGTACATCAACGCCGCCAGCGTATCGAAGAAGCCAGACTTTGCCCATGAGTCAACTGCTGCACTTCTAGCACCGTTGCAAACGGCCATTGCTGAGATCAACGACTTCAAGGACAGTAACCGCAAGTCCGAGTACTTCCCTCATCTAAGCGCAATCGCCGAGGGCACTGGTGTTCTCAGTTGGTTCCTCACTGACACGCCAGTATCTTTCATACCAGAGTTCAAAGACTCTGCAACTTTCTGGACTAACAAGGTCCTGAAGGAGTTCAAGGAGAAGGACCCAAAGGCAGTGGAATGGGTCAAGCAGTATTTGGGAATCTTTGACGGATTGAAGCTCTACGTGAAGCAATACCATACTACTGGTCTCACCTACAGTGCCCAGGGGGAAGATTTTGCTACTGCGTTGAAAGCACAAGATGGATCCTCAACATCGTCTTCAGGGTCCTCCGACTCTGTTGCCTCAATCTCTACACCGGTGCCAGTGGCTGAACTTGCTGCACCTGTTGCTGCTGGTGGACCGCCACCACCGCCACCGCCACCAGCTGATATCTTTGCACCAGCTTCCACTGAAGCTCCCACTGGAGGGATCAACGCGGTGTTTAGTGAGTTGAACCAAGGTGAGGACATCACCAAGGGACTCAAGAAAGTGGAGAGATCGCAGATGACACATAAAAATCCCGAACTGCGTGATTCTTCATTGGTGAGGGCTCCTTCTGCTGGAAAGAAGTCCCCACCTGTTCCAAAGAAGCCATCAAGCCTCTCCCGCAAGCCAAAACCAGAGCCTGTTATCGAGCTACAGGGATCCAAGTGGATTGTGAAGAACGTGGAGGAGAAGCATGATATTGTCATTGAGGGTGATATGTCCCAATCGGTGTTTATTGGCGATTGTAAAGAAGTGACAGTCCAGATCAAGGGTAAGGTGAATGCTGTGTTCCTTTCGTCCACTTTGAAGTGCGCCGTTGTGGTGGACTCATCCATCTCTGGAGTGGATATAGTGAACTCAAAGAAGTTTGGAATTCAGGTTGTGGTACAAGTGCCACAGATATCTGTGGACAAGAGTGACGAGGGCCAGATCTACCTGTCCCAGAGCTCTTTAGACACCGAGGTTTACACAAGTTCCACCACCTCCTTGAACATCAACGTGCCAGATGGCGATGATTTCAAGGAGCTGAATGCGCCTGAGCAGTTTAAGCATACATTCAGTAATGGTCAGATAAACAGTACCATTGTGGAACATGCAGGCTAAGGCCCGCCGAATCTACCCCAAGTATATACGTCCAACGTTTCAAATTGGAAACCAATGATAGTAATCTATGTACAGTCAGTTTCTCTTCACCTTCACTCTTCTGGTGTACCACATGTATGCTCTCTGCTGTACGGGCAGTCCAAATGGAGAGATAACCTCAGATTTGCCAGGGAGGGCAACAGGATCTCTCAAATACACGGCATGACAGGTCTCAAAGGAGATCTCGATATGTGACGGCAAGATGGCGAAAGGAGCGATGAAAGGCCGCACTTTCCAGGGGGTGAAATATGGCTTCGCAGGCTCATTACGGCCAAAGAGACCCTTTTGCCATGGTAGGTTCAGACGGATGGATGATTCCGACTCAAGGGCCTTTGCGAGGTCCACACGAGGACGGAACTCCAGTTGTTCTGCCCAACTAGGTGAATAAGGCACGCTTTCAGCCTCTGCATCGAGCTTCTGCTGCTCGTTGTCCTTTCTGAGGTTTTCCAAATGGATGGATTGTACTGAGGAGACGAGCTGTTTGATCTCTGAGAAGAGCTTCTTGTCAGCTGGGGATCTGGCATCTTGCTTTGATTTATCAAGGGCATCGAACACGAGAGTGTCAAGCTCTGCTGCGGAATTGGCCTTTAAGGAGTCGACATCATAGCCAGGGGCAGTTATTGTCTTTTGAAAGAGCTTGAGAGCCTTTTCAGCAGCCTCTTTGGAAAACTGACTGAAAGAGCTGATCGAGACAGACTCATCCTTGGATCCTTGCGTTAGCACATCGTGCAGCACCTTGGTTCTGGTGAACTCCTTCTGCTTCTTGAGCATTGCAGCATCAAGATTTCTGTTGAATGCAAGGACACGGAGTCTCATGGACGTTTGTTCCTCCTCATCCAATTCCTTGCCGAGCTTCTTCTTCTCCTGCTGTGCGTCCCATACAGCCTTAGGGTCCTTTTTGGCCTTGAAGACAAACTCGTTCCATTTGGAGATCTGTACGTTGTCAACTTTGACGGCAGCCTTCACTGAGGGCTTCTGTGTACCCAATGCGGACAGTACCTTCTCTGGCTTCACGCTAAACATGTCACCAGCTTTCAAAGTGAAACCAGGCTCTGTGATGGGGATGCCATTCACACGCACATATCCATGGAGCACGAACTGACGTGCCTGTCTCACCGAAGATGCGAACATAGCTCTGAAAAGTGCAAAGTCGAGTCTTTTCTCGAGCACTGCATACGTCTGCAATGGAACCGGCGTCGTCAGGTTGTTCTCACCTCTCAATGAGGCATCCAAGTGCGCCACGGACTCGAGCTTTTGGGTGAAGTCCGCCTGGAAGCGCTTCTCGGTCATGTGCTCTCCATGGTATGCCCTCGTCTCCCTCTTCGCAGTCCACTTCTGCTGATAGAGGTTCTGGCCCTGGAAGGACACACGGCCCTTCTTGTAGAGGTTGAAGAGGTTGTACTTGTTCCATGAGGCACGCACACGGCCGCGCGACAGGGAGTTGAGGATCTCGGCCTTTCTGGGCATTGGACTCCTTGGTGTTTACAGGCCTCTGTAGCTGATTGGTGTTGCCGATGCGAGTTTTCACTTTCGAGATCGCCAGGCGGGTTTTTCACACCAGGACACCACGCACGAACAACACAGAGAAAACAACCCACAACCACAACTAGAGAGCCTCTTCTTAGACCAGAGCCCCTGCGACACGATGTTGCTGTACTGGACACCGCTACGGTACACCGGATTACGGCTCCGATCTCGGGGCCTGCACACCACTCTCAGGTCGCTACAGCAGGCCGTTCCATCAGCACAGCCCATCCAATCGAGGCTTGCACCAGAGCACTCGACGGCTCTCATCTCGGAGAATGAGACCATCAAGCGCGTGTTCGATGACCAGCTCTTCTGGACAAACTTCTCGAAACCAAAGTCAGCTGCCGCTGGATGGATGCCATCGGGCATCCTCAGCTCTGAGCAGAGGACAGGCCTGTTCCAAAACCCATACCTGACCTCCTCCTCGGGACTCAGGACCTTTTGCAAGGATTCGCTGGCCAAGGCAGAACAGCTCTGCGAAAGCATGGTACGAGACCAGAGCGATGCCGGACTGCGGAACTACGTGACGAATCTCGATAAACTCAGTGATATTCTGTGCCGAGTGATAGACCTTGCAGAGTTCATCAGGGTAGCACATCCCGATAAGAGGTTTGTTAATGCTGCGCAGGAGTGTCATGAGGAGATGTTCGAGTTCATGAACAAGATGAACACCAACGTGGAGCTGTACCAAATACTGTCAAAAGTGCTAACCGACCCTCAAATCTCAGAACAGCTCACGGAGGAGGAGAGACAGGTTGGGTCAATACTGCTAGCCGATTTCGAGAAATCGGGCATCAACATGGATCCGGAGACTAGGGACAACTTCATTGAACTTTCACAGCAGATTGCGATATATGGCCAACATTTCGCCAATGGGACAGGCCAGCCAGCAAACGAGTACATCATGGCACCAGTGACAGAACTCAAAGACCTTGAGAGACCGCTACTCAATCAGCTCAAGATGGATCTCACCAGATCCAACTACAAGATACCAACATGGGGCCATCTCCCTCTTGCTGTTCTCAGATCTTCGACCAACGAGGCCCTGAGGAAACGAATCTGGATCGAGTTACACAGTACCGCTGATACCCAGGTGAGAACGTTGGAGACAATGCTAAAGTACCGTGGAGTCCTGGCACACATGTTGGGAAAGGACAGTTTTGCAGCATACCAGTTGGAGGGGAAGATGGCCAAGAAGCCAGAGCATGTCATGAACTTCCTAAGCCGTCTTGCGGAGGAGACAAAACCGATGGCAATAGAAGAGATCCGAGCGCTTGCAGAACTCAAGCAAAAGCAACTTGGCGGAAACAAGGAGCTAACAGATGAGGAGGTTGCAGAGTTTTTGAAACCTTGGGATCGTGACCATTTCGCCCAGTTGTATACATCCAATCAGCGCTCATCGAGCCAAGAGGCCATCAGTTCATACTTCTCCTTGGGATCTGTCATGCAAGGTCTATCCAATCTCTTCAAAAGCATCTATGGAATTCAGCTGATTCCTGAAAATACCAAACCAGGAGAGACTTGGAGCCCCGAGGTTCGCCGTTTGAACGCAGTCAGCGAATCTGAGGGCATAATTGGCGTCGTGTACTGCGACCTGTTTTACAGGCCGGGGAAGACACCAGCACCAGCGCATTTCACTGTGTGCTGTTCAAGGAACATCTATGCCGATGAAACAGCTGAGGACCTAAAATTGATTCAAACTGGATTATCGCCAAGCACCGGTGAACGATTTCAACTTCCTGTAATCTCTCTCGTCTGCGGCTTCGAGGCCAACCAAAACGTTGGGAAATGTCTGCTTTCCCTCTCTGAAGTTGAGACGCTGTTCCATGAGATGGGTCATGCCATGCACTCGATGCTCGGAAGAACGACATTGCATAATACCAGTGGCACGAGGTGTGTCACAGACTTTGTCGAGTTACCAAGCGTTCTGATGGAATACTTTGCCAGGGATCCCAGGGTGATTCAAACGTTTGCCAGACATTACATGACCGATCACCCTATCCCATTGCCACTCCTTGCCCAGGTACAGAGTGAAAACAAGTTTTTACAACATTGCGAATCATACTCGCAGATCAAGATGGCACTATTGGATCAATTGCTTCACTCTGACGTTGTCCTCTCCGACACTTTTGATTCAACGACGCTCTATCACGGTCTTGAATCGAAGCTTCGTGTCTTTTCAGACACCCAGTCGAACTGGCATGGCAAATTTGGCCATCTTTCCGGTTATGGTTCATCGTACTATGCATATCTCTTGGACCGTGCCATCGCTTCAAAAGTCTGGGAGCAGCTATTTGTGAAAGATCCGTTTAACAGAGCTAACGGTGAAAAACTAAAAGAATCCGTACTGAAATGGGGAGGATCGAGAGATCCATGGCTCTGTGTGGCGGAGGTACTGGATCAACCAGCCATTGCCACAGGTGATGACAAGTCCATGGAACTCATCGGTCAGGCAGACATCGACGCATAACTCATTATTTATTCATAATATCATCTTGAAACCAACAGAAACAGTAACATTGAGTTTTTTTAAGATGTAAGAGCTTATAAAAGATGCAAAATTCGAAAATTTAGGTATTTTAGCCTATTATTATAGTACACCTCTTGGCCTACGGCAGAACCAACTTAAATATACAATGGGCGAGTGGCGTAGTTGGTAGCGCGCCTGCTTTGCATGCAGGAGGTCATCGGTTCGACTCCGGTCTCGTCCACTTTTATTTTTTCCGACCCGTTAGATGATGGGTCACGTGACCAACGCTGCGACGTACTGCTGACGTAGACGTCGTTATACAGTGTAGCTAGCTGCTGGCCGACATACTAGTATGTTAGCTGCCTAGTCCGTCATCTACCAGCTGATGTAAGTGCTGTACACAGCAGCTTTATTAACTTTTAGGCCGTACAGCCACCAGCTTGTGATCTTGGCTACAGCCGTCAGTACGTCTGGCACCAAACCCACCAGTCGGCATTTATCTATCCAGCCAAGTACAGCGCTCAACGCCAACACAGTATGTAACTCATCTGCATATATTTACATGGTTTCATTGGTCACTCCCCGAGCTTCTTCAACACCTCTGCTGACCTAGAACCAGATAGTCTGACACTGAGGTCCTCTCTGTTCAACATGCCCTCAAGGACATGAAGGTATGGTGCCTTGTCACCTTTCCCATAGTTGCTAACCACGTCCTTGAAATAGCTATTGTAGAAATCACCATCGTAACGACCGAGCGAAGAGTTGATAATCTCATCTGGGTACTTGAAGGCATCGGTCAAAGCCACAATATGAGGTCTCAATTGAGTAAACAGCCTCTTAATCTCAGCCTGTATGGTAGCGAGTTTACTTGGATCAAATGACTTGAACTGCAGGAACACTCCGGAAAAGGTGTCAATTTGGAACAAAGAGTGCAGTTTGAACAAGGCAACTAGGACCTCCTTCTCCGCACTGCCGAGGGAACCAGACTGAAGACGATCATAGTATGCCGACAGGGCATAATGAGCGGCATGGAACTTGGAGAGTAACAAACGCTCCTGAGTGATCAACTCCCAGTTACCCTTGTAGATATTCAAAGCATGTGTGGCAACTTTCTGAGAGATTGCGGCCCAAACGGAGACGTACGAGTGCAAGTTGTTAAAGTCCAAATCAGCAGAGACGGTCTCAGCCAGGTAGGAGAAATCACGACCCAGCCTCTTACCATTCTTTGCAGCTGCATAGTACTTGATGATGGATCTTCCAGCGTTAATGGACAGCACATTGTTGTCACCTTCCCAAGTCTGTTGAACAGACCAATCCTGGAAGGCACGGCCCAAGCCAGAATAAGCGTGGTAACCATGACCACCACAAGCCTGTCTTGCCTCGTTGATCAATGATGATGTCAACCATGTGTACGTGGCTTTGCAAGCGGCGGATGTGACAAACAGGTCCTTCAACTCTGACACGGATTTCTTGATGTTTGTTCCAGCATAAATGTCAGCCAATATTGCCCTGTAGTCTATCATCAACTTTTGAGAGCCTGGGGCGAGGGTGTAGACAAGGGCCAAGTACGGTAAAAGACGGTATTGGTGTAAAGTGTAGTCAATGATCTGTGTTTCATTATCTGGATCACCAAACTGCTGTCTTCCAACGGCATATCTCAAGGCAATGGTGATAAATCTTGCACCATGTCTCTGGGAGTCCATAACCATAGCCACACGACCTTGGAGCAAAGCTGACAACGACAGTTGTTCCAAAGGAGTCATCGACACCTCACCTTCTGGCGTGATGGTTGTGAATTTCTGCAAAAAGTACTCTCTTGGAATCTCAACATTATTGAACTGGATCCAACCGTTGTCTATACCATCTCTGCCCATCTTTGAGCCAATGTCACCGATGGTTACACCTGGCAAGAGGTCAAAGTTCTTGTCTCTTAACTGGACAACAAATGGCTTGACACCATAGTCTTTACCATTAGAGATCAAGCGGGCAAAGACCGCGGCATGGTTGGAGGAATGTGCCGCACCACCAATCCACCATTTGGTTGCAGCAAGGTTTGGGGTGTGGATAGTGAACGTTTGTCTGTCTGGGTTATAGGTGGCTGTTGTCTGCAAGCCGGCAACGTTGGAGCCGTGTCCCAGTTCAGTCATGGCAAAGCAGCCGTAAATGTCTCTCAGCTTGAGGGTACCACGGCTCTTGAGCCAATAGTCAATCTGCTCATCAGTTCCGTTGCCCCTGACAGCATTGCAAAAGAGCGCGAGGTTTATTCCCAGTCTCGTTCCAGTTGCCGGATCAGCGAGCGACAGCCAGTTGTATCTGTTCTCAAACACCTCTGGATGGTCCTGTTCGATGTACTGTGCCAGCCGGGCAATCTTCTTTGCGGAGAGCTCGCGCTGCTGTGCCTTTGTGAGGTCGTAGTAGTCGACGCCCGTCACGAGGACCGGGTCTCCGATGATCTCAGCGATGAGGCGCTGGGACTCCTCGTGCCATGGGTCGATGAACGCGTTGAGCGCGTCGATGGACAGCGTTTGCTGCTGTCTCTCTTTCTGCACAAAGTTGGCCATATGTTGCTGTTGGATTCCTTCGATGGGGTTCCGCACACTGGGGGGGCAGCGGCGGGACGGGTTTTTATAGTGGCGCGTCTCCCTCCCCCCTCATTTTGCGGAGCAGCGCGGCGCTGGCAAGTGACACCAAAATACCCCAAAAAGAGCCGAGGCACAAAAAACACAGAGAGCGAAGGCGAAGGCGACGGGGGCTGGCGGAGGGAAAGAGAAGGGAGAAGGGAGAAGGGAGAAGGGAGAAGGAAGTGAAGGAAACAATGGGAGATGGTTGAAGGAACAAACTCGGCCCACCAGTGGGATTCCCCAGGCAAGAGCGACGCTATGGATTGTCGTCGCACATGGACTGCCGGCCCTCGGCTAAACGCTAAAAATGTGGGGCAGTTTGCACGGACACAGAATGGCAGATTTATAGACTGTGTGTGTGGATGTAAGGATGTATGGGTGTATCGGTGTGCAGGTTACAGATCCTAAAGCATAGGAGGACTGGATGGGGGCGTTGAAGGACATTGGTCAGGTGTTAGAGGAGTACATGGCCCATGGAGGATAAAGGATGTACTGCTTGCAGTCGACGCTATCAGTTCCACCCCAGCATTCGGCAGCTTCCACAGATTACAAACCACAAAACGAGCACAAAACCGGAAACCCACTTGTGTAACTTAACCACTACTCCCCCAATATATATACACACACCCCTCACCAACACCACCCAGAATCGCTAGCCAAAATGACATCCACACACAGAGCTTACAGATACAGCCTTTTGTCCGACACTTCGTACGACAACTTGTTGCTCATCGCTGGCTCCATAGCCTTTGCTGCGGCTTACCTCGCAGGGCTGATCGTCATCGTCAGAGCCACCATGAAGGTGTACAACCTTTTGAATTCCGTTTACCATGCCAGTGAGTATCCAAAGGCATTCCCTGCCATTTCAACCAAATTGCTAACAAAAACAGAACATGTTGGTATTATCTTGGTATTGCACGATGAGCAAGTCTATGATGAGCTCTCCACAACAGGAGTCCGCTCACAGATCGCCCTGATTGTTATAGCGATGTCCATGCTTGCACTTGGTTGGTTCGTCGACGAGCTGCCCACTACAGAGGAGGGTCATCAGGAGAAACCAGAGGAAGTTCCAGAGAACAGTCCAGATTCCTTCAACCCGGATCCACCAACTGGCGAATCCAAACACTTGCAACCGCAGCAGGAGACCGGAACTCCATCGTCTCCATTGAGCAGCACAGAAGGTGACGCCGAGGGCTTTGTCGTTATCTAGAATCTTAATCACTTCTAATGACCTTCATTTTCGGTTAGCAGAATGTTTCGCGTAGACGCGTCCAGCCAGTGGAAAACGTGAAATTGATCAACCTTCAAAAAGCTTTGGAACGGCCCTCCGTGCAACCACACAACTTTAACCCGTCACAAGGCAGAGCGAAACCGTGCGCGATGGGGTTCGGCAGCGTCTCTGCTCGCAAGAACGTGCTAAGAGTCCTCATAGTAGTGGTGCTCATACACCTTGCAACGTCCTTCCTCCCCAATGCAACGAGGAACGCGTCTTCATCGTCCCCTGTCGATCCAGAGCAAGATGCCAAAGGTGCATCGAGAGCACAATCAGGAACAAAGAATGATGAACTGTCATGGTCTGAATGGGCCAATGTATGGAAAACAACAGCGGTTTCAAGCTTTGGCGATGATGCGTCTTCAACTGAAAGTGACAAGATCTTCTTCAGAAAAGCGGTGGATGTCTTCCTCCGTAATAAACCCGAGTGTGAAGCCGTCACCATCGTCGACAAGGCCCCGTCCTACTACTACGTTGACCTTCCAAACCCAACGTTCAACATTGAGTTTTTGGACACCCAGATCAAACTGTCAGATGAACAGCACAAGGACTTGAAGGCAAAGCATACTCAGCTGAAGAAGGACATCGAGGCATTTACCTACCCAGAAGGGATATTCTCAGGAAAGGGAATCGTAATGATCGGTGGTGGCTCGTTTATGGGCACTGCGCTCACCGCGATCAGAGCACTTCGTGAAACGGGCTCTCAATTACCCCTTCAACTGATGCTCACCACCAATCAGGAGTATGACCGCGATGTCTGTGAGGTTCTTTTACCAAAGCTCAACGCCAAATGCATGATCATGGAGGATATCGTTGGTTCAGAAACGTTTAAGAGCATGGATCTACAGAAGTACGAATTGAAAGTGTTGGGCCTGTTCTTGTCCACTTTTGAGGAGGTGCTTCTGCTCGATGCTGACAACTTGGCAGTGAAGGACCCTGATTACATCTTGGAATCACAGCCGTACAATGAGTTTGGATACATCATCTGGCCTGATTTTTGGAGACAAACCATCTCTCCAAAGTTTTATGACATTGCAGGCGTTCGGATCGGCGAACCGGTGAGAAAAGATGGTGTCCCACCTGAAGAGCCAAACCCTGTGCGTGCCAAGTCTCAACTCTCTGACCTTGAAGGTGCCATTCCTGATTCCACTTGTGAGGCTGGTCAACTTGCCATCAATAAGAAATTGCACCATAAGTCGCTCATGGCCACCGTCTATTACAACTTGTTTGGATTCAAGTACTACTACTGGCTTCTGGGACAAGGTGCTGTTGGTATCGGTGACAAGGACACTTTTATTGCTGGGCTGACCGTGTTCCATGAACGTTACTATTTCATGAAGCAGCGTCCACTGCTCTATGGTTACAATTACAACGATGGTAAAGATTTCCAGGATACCACCATGATCCAATTTGACCCAGAGCAGGACTATGTGTATTACAACGCTGCCAAGGAGTATCTTCAATCCAAGGGCCTTGATTCCCGGATCAATCTGTTTTTGAACTGGGGTTATACGAACAACCTTCGTGATGAGATCCATGAGAAGATCAACAAGACGAAACCAGAGGTTCAATTCCTACACGTCCATTCTCCTAAATTCAATGCATTGAAGAACCTACAGGCGAACGACTATGAGATCAATGACCAGCCTCGGAGACAATTTGGTGCACGTGAGAAGATCAAGGACGTTTTACCATCAGATTGGGAACTAAAAGTTTCAAGAATCAGTCAATGGCTCGCTTGTGAATCCGAGGTGATCCCACAGGATTGGAAAGAGTTTGGCAGAGAGGAGATCTGCGCTCGCATCAAGAAGCACGTCAACTGGCTCATTGAGACAAGTGATACTCCTGAGATGGTAGTGCTGAAAGATTTGGGAGTGTGATACAAGATAAATTTGACGTTAGATTAGATGTTGATGCATTTGAAGGTATTTCATGGCAATGTAGTTAATGGTAAGTGTCCCAGCCATCCAAGTCCACTACGTTTCAAATTCTTGGTAGCTCAAGGGGACGGTAGGCTTTGTTCGAACTTTCATCTTGGCGTACTTTCTTCCCGGAATCGGTGTCGATGGTTGGGATGATGGAGTGGGCTGTGGGTTAGACTGGGACTGTGTGCTTGCGCTTCCCGGGACAGGGCCGGTGTTCGATGACTTGCTGCTATTTTTGCTAGGCGAGTGGCTAGATGGTTGGCTCGATGGCTGATTCAATGGACTGCCATTGGCCTTGACGTACTCGTGGGCAGACTGGGGGTTTCCAGTATGAGGTGAGCTTCTCGGTGTGTCAAAAGACGAAGGGATTCCAGAATCGACATGTGACCCATTGGTGGACTCCGATGGGTCGTCCTGAGCCTCGGATTCATCGTCTTGTTCAACCTCGGGATACCCGAATGAAGGGCCATATGCATCTGTAAGGTCAGCATACTCGTCCAGAATGTCAAGCAGTTTGAAATGGATGGCTTCTGATTCTGCATCCATCGCCAATGCCTTCTCCAATTGGTTCTTGGACTTTTTGAGCGAATCCTCGTACTTCTTCTTCGCTTTGGCAAAAGCAGCCTCTGCGGAGGCTCTAATGATCTCTGATCTCTTGGCAACCCTCTCCGATTCTTCGGTAACTCTGTCGCGTTCATCAGCCATCGCCTGCGATTGTTCCTGGATCTCTGAGAGCCTTTTAAAGTAGTCATTCTTGGAGAGCCGTCCCCCGGCCGCCTCTGTGGCCAACAGCTCTTCCTGAAGTCTCCTCACTCGCTCCTCAGCCTTCTGTCTCTCCTCCTGACGACGTCTCTCCAAGACGGACTGCTCACGTATCTCCTTCTCCTGAAGCTTTCGAAGCTGCTCCTGCTCTTTCCTTTTGAGCTCAGCGAGTCTTTCAGCCTCTGCTCTTCTAGCGTCAGCTTCTCTCTTCTTCCGAGCACGGGCGCGGGCTCTCATCTCTCTCTTCCTACGAACTGCCTCCGCAGCCTGGCGCTCCCTCTGCTCCTGTTCACGCTGTTCTCTCTCCCGCTGTTTACGCTCAAGTTCCTCCTGGCCCACGATCCCGTCAATGATGTTCTGACGTTTCCCAGCTTCTTTATCCAACATCGTCAAAGTCACACTATAGCTCCTGAACTTTTGCCCATGCCACTCGTGATAGTCCCGCCGTAGCAATGTATCGTTGAGCACATCGTAGGATTCTTGAACGCGCTTGAAGAGGATATCAGCACCTTTATGGCCCTTGTCCGGGTGGAACAACAGGGCCATCTTTCGGTATGCCTTCTTGATTGCCAAGGGCTGGAGAGTTCGCACGTCATCTGACGTGAGCTCGAGAACGGCGTAGTAGTTTTCACCGGATCGCAGCCATGGCGAGGACATCGCTAACGAGTGGAGGCCGTGCTCTGATCAAGAGAGATCCATCATAGGCACTAACAAGAAAATATTGGTGAAAAAAAAAGCTACTCGGCCCAGGGAGTCCGATCTGGCCATTGGGCAATGGAAGTACAGATTTGACAATGTTAACACTCTATCAGCTGACGATAGGCCAGGGTCCAGAACCACCCAACAAAGTCACAGCAACCCTCCGTCTGAGAATTTAGAATTTCGGTGTTTGTTTGTACCCCTCATCGCCGTGGTATAAAAGGAGACAGAAATTGTGTCAACTTTCTCTTGCCACAACAACAACAATCACCACAAACAAACAAAGAATGACCCTCGAGTACACCCCATTAGCTGAGATACCCGTTAGAGTGAACAAGGTGAAGCAGGCCTTCCATACGGGCAAGTTCGAATCTGCACAGGCCAGACTCAATGCACTGCGCAACCTTTACTACATGGTGGTGGACAACGAGGACCGGATCCTGAAGGCTTTGACGCTGGACCTCAACAGAACTCCCGAGGAGTCCCGTGTGATCGAGATCAACGTGCTGCTAGCAGACCTGCTCTATGCCATTGAGAACCTCGAGTCGTGGATGAAGGACGAGAAGGCCAAGGATGTTCCTTGGATGTTCCTCTTTAGCCATCCCAAGGTGCAGAAGATCCCATTGGGCACCGTCCTTGTCATTGGCACGTTCAACTACCCGGTGATCTTGTCTCTAGGACCCGTGATTGGAGCCATCGCAGCGGGGAACACGGTGGTTTTGAAACAGAGTGAAAACTCGCCAAACGTGAGTGCAGTGATCACGAATCTCCTGGAGGAACACATTGACAATGAACTACTGCAATGTGTCAATGGAGGTGTTGAGGAGACATCGGCGCTGCTCAGCACCAAATTTGACAAGGTGTTCTATACAGGCTCCGGGGCCATTGGAAAGATTGTGGCAAAGGCATGTGCTAAACATCTCACTCCATGCGTTCTTGAACTCGGGGGAAAGAATCCAGCTTTTGTAACGAGCCATTCAAAGAACTTGGACGTTGCTGCAAAGAGAATTGTCAATGCCCGCTTTATGAACTCTGGCCAAACATGCGTTGCCGTTGATTACTGTCTAGTGGAGGACTTGGTTTACGATGAGTTTGTTGACAAGCTTGTCAAATGGACCAAGAAGCTATACGGTGATGCAACGCCACAGACATACACCAAGATTATCAATGACCGTAACGTGGAGCGTATCCTTGGGATTCTGAAGGATACCAAGGGGGGCGTGGTCTATGCTGGCATCCATAGCGCAGCAGACCGTTCCATAATGCCTACGATTCTTAAGGATGTGGCCTGGGACGATGCAGTGATGCAGAATGAGGTCTTTGGACCTGTATTGTCAGTGCTCAAATACTCCTCTTTGAACAGTGCCATCAGCAATGTGATCAGATACCATGACACCCCCTTGGCACTGCATGCATTCACAGACGACAAGTCCGAGGTGCGCCTAATCACTTCGAGGATCCGCTCGGGGGCCTTTTTGCAGAACGATGCCGTGATGCATGTGGGCATGTCACAGCTTCCCTTTGGTGGTATCGGTAGCTCCGGGTATGGCAATTACCATGGGCGCCACTCCTTCACGGCCTTTTCACACGAGCGTGCAGTGATTCAGCAACCTTGGTGGATCGAAGGGATACTTGAGGCCCGGTATCGCCCTATCGCCAACCTTGATGCCAAGTTGGCACGTTTCGTTAGCCTTCCTTGCACTCGCTTTGGGAGAAGTGGTAAAGTGGGCAATTTCAGAAGAACTATGCTTTGGGTGCTCTTTGGCTTTGCCGCCATATTGGGGTTAGTCTTTGGCTACAATTCTCCAAGGCATCAAACTTTATGGATGTGAATTACTTTGGAAAGGATAGCATTGGTTCAAATGCTGGAATAATAGCCTTCATAAGACACTTTGGCTGTTTGAAAGACCCCTGCACAGTAGTATTATCGCCGTTATTGGCCTCCCGAGGAGCTGCCCGTTGGGCTTGGGCTCAAAACTCACGTCTAATGGATCAATGTCAACATTGCTATACGCCTAGGGCCGCCTATAAGCGAAGTGCCACGTGAAAACATACCTGTTCCCGGAGTGGATGGACAATCTTGCCCGGCACTGAGGAGCAAGTTGCATAGGTTGCAAGTTCCCAGGAGAAGGTCACACATCGAGCATGCTTTCATCTGGGTTTGCCGAGTCCGAGTGTTCAATCAAAGAAGCCATATGACTCAACTGCGAGATCAGCTTCTCAGAGCCAGCCCATGTGGCCTTTTTATTGATGGTTATCGGTGACATGGTGATGCCATTGGCGTCGATCTTGCCCGTTCTATCATCGAGGATCTTCACCTCCTTCTTCAACTGAACCGTTGCGTGTTCCAAGCCTCTATGGAACCCATCAATCTCGCTTGCGAAGCTCTTCTTTATCTTTTCCAACTCCTCCTTGTTCGAGGCATTTTTCTTGAGGCTCGTGAGGTTTGCCAGTGCCAATGAGGCATGGTTGAGTATCGACACAAGTTTCTAACAACGGGGGGTCAGTTCAGTCTCAGCATGACACGGCAATTCCAACGTACTGTATCCACCAAGTGTAGCGACTCCAATCGCTCCTGGACGAAAGGGTCCTGCCCGTTCTTGTCCATGATTTTGGGACGCTTCCAGATGGCAAAAGCAACCGGGTTCCTCCAAGGAAATTGATTATGACAACGTCGGCGATGACCCATTACCCGCCCTTACAAGTGCACATAACCAGTGATGTCCAGATGTCTGGGAAGAAACCAAAAAAAAAAAAACATAGTCACAAACATCTGTGCACCAGCGGACTGAAAAGTACTGAAGCGCCATACAACGCGCTCGGTAAGTCTGGTACCTAACAACATCTGTGTGTCCGCAACCGACAAAAAATTTTAATTTCAGATGCCGTGCGGGCCTCTCGGGCAGCTGTGGGAGCAGTGGAAAAGTAGAAGATTTCAGCACTAACGACACTACGAACAAAAATACCATCACCACCAAGTTATACAATGTCCGGTAAAGAAGTTTTGGTTTTGAGAGGCACCCTTGAGGGCCACAACGGATGGGTTACCTCCCTTGCCACCTCTGAGGCCCAGCCAGACCTTTTGCTGTCTGCCTCCCGTGACAAGACCTTGATCACCTGGAACTTGACCAGAGATGACCAGCAGTACGGTGTGCCAAAGAAGTCCCTTAAGGGCCACTCCCACATCGTCCAGGACGCTGTCATCTCTCCAGACGGGTTGTTTGCACTTTCCGCCTCTTGGGATAAGACTCTTAGACTCTGGAACTTGGAGACTGGTGAGACCTCGCAGACCTTTGTTGGCCACGAGGGTGACGTTTTGTCCGTCTCCATCGCCAAGAACTCCAGACAGATTGTGTCTGCCTCCCGTGACAAGACCGTCAAGGTGTGGAATACCATTGGTAAGTGTATGTCCACCTTGAGAGGACACTCTGACTGGGTCTCCTCGGTCAGATTCGCTCCAGGTGAGTCCCCAGTTGTGATCTCTGCTGGATGGGACAAGTTGGTCAAGGTATGTTTCTTTTGCTACTACTACTACTAACAATATGAGCGATGAGGAGAATGGCATCTGATATGATGCTAAACATATATTTGCTACTTCAGACGTTGCTTTGACTTCGAATGAGACATTTACAATCACCAAGATCTCTGATCCACCCAAGTGCCATTCTCCTCTAACATATTGCCTTCTGGATGGAATCAATCGTACTAACGTTATACAGACCTGGGACTTGAGCAACTACTCCTTGACCGGTGACTACTCTGGCCACACCGGTTACGTGTCCACCATCACCATCTCCCCAGATGGAACTCTTGTTGCCTCTGCCGGTAAGGACGGTTCTATCATCCTGTGGGACCTCAAGCAGCAGAAGACCCTGTACACCCTTGCTGCCGGTGACGAGGTGCACTCTCTTGCCTTTTCTCCAAACAGATACTGGTTGACCGCTGCCACCGCCACCTCCATCAAGATCTTCAACCTGCAGGAGCGTGAGCTCGTCGACGAGCTCAAGCCGGAGTTCGCCACCTCGGGCAAGGCCCGTGACCCAGAGGCCATCTCCCTCGCCTGGTCTGCCGATGGCCAGAACCTCTTTGCCGGTTACACCGACTCTGTGATCCGTGTCTGGCAGGTGATGACCTCCGCCTAAGGTCTCTCTGTATACTCTGTTAATGGATCAAGTTTTGGTGGTTGTTGTAGGCTCGACTCCTTCGTCCAGGCCCAGGCCCGGCTCCTTTCCCAGGGGTGAAACGATTTCCTCACATCGACGCGACATCGACGCGACATCGACGCGCGGAAAAGCTGCAGTAGCGCGCAGCGCGTGCGTCATCCACAGGAAGCACCGGTTTCGGTATATAAAAAGGCGGGAACAAGCGTTGTCTGTTCCTCTTGGCCCTTCCTCACTCATCACACATATGAAGCTCATTGTGCCCTTTGTCGCATCGCTCGCGCTGGCCCTCGCCCACGATCACCACGACCATGAGAAGCGTGACGTTGTCACCGTGTTTGTCACACAGGTTATCACAGCCGGTGCTAAGCAGGCGCTGGCCGTCTCCTCTGCCCCAGTGTCCACCAGAGTCACAACGACGCTCTCTTCTGTGTCCTACGATGCGTCCTCCGTCTCGTCCTACGAGACTTTGGTCCCAGCTTACGTGTCGTCCCAAGGATCATCCGAGCCCGTGCAGCACTCATCGACGGCATCATCGTCCTCTCCATCATCATCATCATCATCATCATCATCCTCACTGCTGTCATCTGCCCAGGCTAAGGGAATCTCATACTCGCCGTACACAGACTCCGGCACCTGCAAGGATGCATCCACGGTGGCATCCGATATCGCCATCCTCAGCGAGTTTGAGATCATCAGACTCTACGACACAGACTGCGACGCCATTGCCAACGTGCTCGCTGCGAAGCAGCCCGCACAGAAACTTTTCCTCGGTATCTACTACCTCTCCAAGATCTCAGAATCCGTGAGCATCATCGCCTCGGCGCTCTCCAACAACTGGAATGAGGTCCATACCGTCTCCGTGGGCAACGAGCTCGTGAACAACGGTGAGGCCACCACAGGTGACATCAAATCGGCAGTCGAATCAGCAAGATCAGCACTCACAGCAGTCGGGTACACTGGACCAGTTGTCTCTGTAGACACCTTGGTTGCAGTCCAGAACAACCCGGACCTGTGCGACTACTCGGACTACATCGCCGTCAATTCACACCCATTCTGGGATGGTCACGTCTCGCCAGAGGACTCCGCCTCTTTCCTCGAAACAGGCATTGCCAACATCAAGTCCCTGTGTGGTAAGGACGTTCTCATCACCGAAACGGGATGGCCCACCCAGGGCTCGGACTACGGCAGCTGTGTCCCATCTCAGGCAAACCAGAAGTTGGCACTCGACTCCATCGCCTCCTCCTCGATCAAGGACTCGGTGCTCTTGTTCACCACCTTCAACGACCCTTGGAAGCCTGCGGGAAGTTATGGCGTGGAGCAATTCTGGGGGATCTTCACCTCTTGAGCATTGGCATTTTTATTACATATATATCATTCCTTCCATCATTCTGTACTCCCCACCTCCTTCCAAGCCTACATTTGATACAAAGACATTCCACAATTCATGCACTTAAACCCCTCCCACTTCTAAGCATCCAACTTCCGCTTCTTCCAAGCCAAGTACTCGGCACTATGCCCAGGTCTAACAAGCCCATACCCTTCACCGGGAAGCCTCTCATCTGCATGTCCCTCCTCTGAATCCAACTTGTGCACACCAAGAGCATTCCTCTGTGAGATCAACACACCAGGACTTCTAAACCACATCACTGGACCCTCCTCATGCACATCCACCCCACCAAGCCGTCTTCTGTTGCTGGAAACGTCCATCTTTAACAAACCAGCAGTGGCGGAATTCAACGCAATGGGGACAGTGAAAGTCGGCGCCGCTGAGGTGGCAGCATAGGTGGGCGTCGCGTGGTATAAATTGCTCGGCTGCGGTTGTTGTGACACAACGTTTCTCGTGTAGTTGTGCAAGGGGGTCGTTGACGAGTTGTCCGCCTCTTTCGGCTGCGGATCGTTTGGACGCACAATGTACTTTGGACAATGGCGCGACGATGCGTATTGGCCAAGATCATCCGACTCATCCACGTCACGAAGATAAACGGCTCCATGGAGAGGTGGTGCGTTTGGCGCACCAATCGTTGGTTCCGGGATCGGCATGTGTGGCGTGGCATTGGGCGGTAGAAGGTGCTTCAGGGGAGATTCAATCTTGACAAACCGACGAAGGGAAGGAAGAGGAGTGATCGGGTCTTCATGGTCACGAACCTCATCCGGGAGACACGCACGCCACGTGCGGATCTTGTTGAAATTCTTGTCATTGTCATTGTATCTGTACTCACAGATGAATAGTGGGCCCTCATAAGGCACAGCAGGGTCACCACGTTGATACCTTGTGAAATAAGCAACGTAGCATTTCCCCAAAATCTCATCCGCCAAATGGTCACGGTATTGACCGGACTTGAACACCTCATTGTCATAGAAGAGACGGTCCACCCTGTGAACAGTCTGCTCCGGTCTCAAGTACCAACACACATTGATCCAACGTTGACCGTCTTGTGGGGTCTGCCAGATTCTGAACAGTTGTGCCACAATAGGCTTCTGTGGATCGTTGGGATTGTTGATCAGGATCCAATCACCAATGTTGTAAAGCTTCCCATGAAGCTCAAGTTGTTCCAGGGGAAGTTTCAAAGAGTCAACGGATATGTAGTCAGAATCCGGCTTCTTCATCTCAGCCTCCAAGAGTTTGGTAAAGTACCTCTCCAGCATAAGAGTGTTGTTATACACCAACGACGATTCATCGTTGTAGTACTTAGCATTGGAGATCATCAACTTCATGTCTTGAACAAAGGGATCCACATCCTTGTACTTCCTTTGCTTGATCTTCTTCTTGACCTCATCCAAAGAGATGGGCTGCGCAATGGCTTTGTAGTAGTCAGGATAGTCACGCGCATCTGGGAGCCTTTCGAAGAGCGCAGTCACAGACTCACCGTTGGCATCTCTCTCTTTTCTCAAAGTCCTGAGAACGTTTTTGATTCTTTGCTCAAATGGCTTGTCAATCACCGGTGGTCTTCCTCTCTTGAAGCTCTGCTCCTTGTGGCTCCGTTTCTTCACCACTGCTTCATCGTCATCATCATACTCGTCATCTCTTGCTGGAGTGGATCTCATCGAGTTACGTGATGTTGGTTGTGGCGTCGAGGCATGGTATCTTCTTGGATGCTCCACCACGGGCGTTGGCGGTGGCTGCGGTCTCTCCTTCTCATGGTTATACGCCATCAACATACCGGCAACACCGTCCTGAATAGGAGACAGATCTGGGTATCCCACGTCGTGGGCGGCCTTCTTGAACTTAGGGATGATCTGTTGTTTGATAAAGTCATCGAGGACACCAGCATAGCGATACACGAACGATCCCTTCTCGTTGTATGTCCGCGCGTTCCATACAATCTGCGCAAGGTCCTTAATGAACTCGTTTGGAGTAGTATAGTGGTTCAAACGCTTCTTGATGGAGTTGAATGAGGTCGGCGCCTTGATGTAAGTGTAGTAATCGGGGTACAACTTCTTGTCTGGCACCACGTTGAAGATGAACTGAATCTGCTCGTTCGTTTCTGGGTCGGCCAGCTCAAACAGCTCTTGGTAGAAGCCGCGGATCTTCTTCGTCAAAACACTCGGCTCCTTGGACATTCTCGTGTGTGGTAGGCCCTGTTACCTCGCTGTCTCTCAGACTGTGGTGATCACAGCTTGTTTACGTTGAATCACGGGTTTTCGCCTGAGAGCTGAAAGCCGCGACAAGGAAAAACCCAGACACCCAGATACCCACGGCCTTTGATCAAGGAAGAGGACGAGCACAACGAAGCTCAACATGGCTCATGTCCAGGCCTACAAGCCGGGAGCTACAATTCACTAGTGATCGGCATATATGAATCACACGAATATACATAAAGAGTGCTCTCAACAGGGAGAAATGAAGGGCGGGGAGCATACACACAGCAGTCAAGCACAGTAGAAGCCACCTGTCGAACATCCCCAAAACGAACGACGGCAGCAACCAAAGACTGATAAACTGCATATAACACTTCCCCCAGATATCATCCAGATAATGTACGACAGCTCCTCGGCTTCAGCATCCACCTTAAGCCTTGGTGGACCAAGTAGTCATTGATGGCGTCTTGGTGTAGAATCTGCCTGAGGAGGAGAAGGATGCACCAGTGTCGTTGTTGCTCAATCCTCTTGGCTGGATCAGGTTTGCAAACACTCCAGTCAATGTGTTACCCAAGGTCTTTGAGACGTGACTTGAAGCGACAGCAGGACCAGCGATACAAGCGACAAAGATGACCAAGATCAGCAAGAACAGAGACAAGTACTTTCTAATCATGCGTCTTCTCAACTTAGCCTGTTTCAAGGAGTAGATTGGCGGACGGATCTGTCTGGATGGCTTCAACCAGAACAGCATCACCGAGTGCCATCTGTCAATCAATGGGACCAACACCAATGGGAACTGCACAAAGAGAATAATGTGACCCAATATGAAGTCTGCAGCAAACTCAGAGAGTTCGACAACCTTGGCAGCAAGCTCTCTCATAGGTTGAGTCATAGCAGCCCAGCCCATACCTTTACCGTACCACTTACCGGTCCAGAAGGCAACGTTACTGTTGTCATTCTTGAATTCACGGGTCAGCATCGTCACTGTGATGATCTTGAAAACAACTCTCTGACAGTAGATCATTGTCACAACACCAAGCAGCATTCTGACAAAGTTGAATCCTTCAAGAACCCACATGACAATGAAAAAGATCAAGTGCACGACAACTGCAACACCGTGGGCAAAACCGGCCATGACAGAGCCAGTCTTCTTACAACACATGCCGAGCATTGGACCAGCGCAACAAGACAAACCAAGACAGAAGAACAAGACACCCAAGTTGATTGCAATCGGAGCAAGTGTACAAATAATAACACGTAAGACAGAGTTAACCGTCTCCGCATCAGTCACACCCGTCTGGGCATTGATGAAAGTGAAGGCAACAAACGCACCTGCTGCAAAGATAGTCGTTGGGATAACATCAACAAACCAAACGTTGGAACGGTGGGCTCTAGTGGCGTCACCGGCAGACTTCTCGGATTCAAGACCCAGCACCTTTCTCTTGAAACCAGTAACACGGGATCTTGACATTTTCACGTAGCCAATCCACGAGTTTCTGTGCCACTTGTTGTTACCTCTGGTCAACCATCTGATGAAGTCTCTGTAGTCAACGAAGAAGTCATCCCAAGCAAACTGATGTGGGTTGAAGATGAACGGAGCAAAGATCAACGACGACAAAGAGGCCCAGAACCACAGGAGCGCTGGTTGCCAGCGTGCGACAGTACAGAACAAGATCATCAGCAAACATCTGGCACCCATGTAGATGGCAGAACCGGCAAATCTGGAGTACAACACGGAGAACGGAATACGTGCAGTCGCGAAACCACGACCTGTGGAGATGTAACGGGCACCACCGACAGACATGTCGGTAATGAAAGAGGAAGAGTATATCTGACCGACAAACACTTCAAACATCGGTGACAAAGATAGCAAGTGACGACAGAATCTCTGAGCAGCCTTCCAGACACCACGCTCAATCAACTCCTGAACCACGATTGGAATGAAAGAGATGAAAAACACGATGAAAATCGACAATGTGTAACGTCTCACCCAGTCAATAGCAGGTGACAAGTTGTAACAGCCAATAGGATACAAGATATCAGTCATTGGTTTGTTTCTGTCATAAGAACAAATGATAGACTCGTGAGCCAAAGCGTTCAAGTTCATCAAAGTCAGACAGAAAGCTTGCAGAGACAATTGGATAAACAAGTTGTTGATATGGAAACCAGCGTGAGCGTAGAAGAAAGACATGAATCTGTCAATTGGTAACTGAGTACCCAAGTAGTAGTACTCACGAGAAAGCATCTGCTCACCCATACCAGCACCAATTTTAGTAGTAAAGTTCAAAATAGATCCGAAACCCAAATCTCTTCCCTTACCACACTGGAAGTACTCACAGTGTTTGATACGACCACCGCGACACATCGCAGTCATACCAGCATAGATATCTTCGTTCAAGTGCAACCCCTTCTGTGCCTTAGAGACACCACCTCTGGTGGTCATAAAAAGAGCATTGATGAAATCAGGATGGCCATAATGGAGCTTACCACCAATTTGAGACAAGGTTCTGGCAAACAAGGTACCGAATGTCTGTTCCTTACCGGCGGCAACGTCACCAAGAACACCAGAGTTCTCAGAGAAAATGTACTCTCTGGCGCCAACAATGGCGACTGGGTGGTTCTTGTCCTGTTCCTCGAATCTCAATCCAGGGGCATATGGGTTCACTTGCTCAACGTTGAGCTCCTCAAATTCAGCCAGAACCGATCTAACCTTTAGACACTCCTCCAAGTAGTTATCCTGGTTGGCATCGATCAGCTGAATGTACTCACCACGGTAGAAAATCAAAGCATGGTTCTGGTTGTCTGACTTACCGTCACCCAAGATTGGGTTACCGGAGAGCTGGACTCTGAACTTTGGTCTACGACGACCATTCTCCAAGATCTCACAGTGGCCATCGATCAAAGCAGAGTAAATTCTTGGCTCATCACCCTCGTTGAGAGGTGGTTCTTCGTCCAAGTAGGCAATCTGCAAGTCTGGGTAAGCTCTCAAGAGGAACTCGGCATTCTCCAACTCCTCTGGCTTGAACTTGGTCAATCTTTGCATCGAGACAATGAACTTGAACTTTCTTCTAGCCATCTTCTCCAACTCTCTCTCCAAACCTTCGGCATTACCGCCAAACATCTGGACAATCTCAGGGTTTTCAACTCTGTAGAGCAACTTGATAGCACGAGCGTAGTTCATGAAACCAGAAACGGTACGGTACAATGTCTGAGATCTCAAAGAGGCCCAGATACGTGTACGCAGAGTGTACTCAGGAGCAGCAGACTTGAAACCGATGCAGTAGAATGGAAGGTCATCAATCTTGGACTTCAAACCGTCATCCTTGTCCTCCTCGCCGTTGTTTTCATAGGCAGCAGTCTCTTCAGCCAAGATTTTGGTGTCCTTGACGAAACAGTCCCACTCGACAGGGTGAAGTTGTTTCAAGTACTCCAACAAGGTAACACGAGAGAACTGGTCATCCTCTCTGATGATCTCTCTCAAAGACAAGAGAATCTTTTCCGAGTAGTGAGGAGTCAAAACGGTGAAGGTTGGCATGTTGTCAACTGGCAAAGGTTCAGGGATTGGAGTAGCCAAAGACTGGGCAAAGAAAGAGATACGACGTTCAGCCTCGGAATTACTTGGGAAGAACTCAGTCTCAAAGTTGTTGTCATCTTGGGAGACGAAGAAAGTTGGTGCTCTCAAAGTTCTCTTACCTTCAATCTCAGATGGAACCTGATGGTAGAGCAACTTCTGGACGTGATCGATGGCAAGCAAATGCTCTCTGTACATAGAGATAACAATAGCGTTCCAAACCTGAGAAATCAACACCTTTGGCTTGTACTTGATCTCCATGTCAGTGGTGGCCAAGATCTTGGAATAGATTCTCTTTGGCAATCTGGTGAAGATGTTTCTCCATGGGGTCAAAATAGAAACACCCAAGTAGAAAGAACGGCCCACAGAGAACACACAGTTACAGACAATGTACCACAAGTAAGTGTCCAAGAAGAACAACACCAAATCGTTGAAGTACATCAATCCCAAGGTGATACGAGCTTGCTGTTTACACAGTGTGTTACCCCACCAGTATTCTCCTGTGCATCTCATGTCAGTGGTGGACAAGATTCTAATTGGGTCTCTCAAGGTCAAGATCAAGAAGTAGTAAGACTCGGAGAGCTTGGCACCAAAGACAGTAACCCACAAGAGGTAGGACATCCACATGTCAAGACCCTTGAGAGGAGCGAAAGAGGCGGTGAATGTCTGGGAAGCAACGTACTTTCTGTTGTTGCCCTTCATGTATGAGGTGAAAAGACCACCCAATGGCATGATAGAGAAGAACAACACGGTGACAACCGCGACAAAGAACATCACAATTGAAACCACCAGACCAGCCTTGGAGTAGACAGTCAAAGGTTCGTAGATAAAAATGAACACCACTGGACCCAAGTTGACGGCGAAAATGAGCACCAATAGCCAGAAACGACTAGACAAATGCTGAGCACCTGCCCATTTTCTTGGAACAAAAGTCCATTCACATATAGTGGCAAAGAGCTGGATAAAAGTGGCAAATGAACCAGCCAAAGCGGCAGAGGCCCATCTGTAAGCGGCAAGAGGTTGGTTATTCACCAACTGCTGATAGTTGTGGGTGTACAACGTTGGGGAGTTGTAAGCCATGTAGAACCAGTAGAAGGAACCGTGAATAATCCAGATACGGTTGAAGTTCGTCACCAAGTGGAGCCATGTTCTAACCTCCTTGTACGTCTTGAAGAACACCATTTCCCAGGCAACCTCGCCAAGTCTGACGTAACGGTCCTCTGGGGCCAAGTCAACGAGTCTTGAGCCATCCTCAAAGACAATCTTGGCAATACCCTCTGGGTACCAGAAGAACTGGTTGACATCATCGTAACCGATGACCTTGTTGTGGTCACGTTCACGCTTGACATAACGGCCCTCGACAACTTCATAGACCTGCGATCTGATGAAGCGGTAGATTGGGGTGATGACTCTGTTCAGGTAGTCACCTTCTGGCACAGGCTCAGCACGCTGTTGACAAGCTGGGGAATCAAGGTAGTCCAGGGCACTCTTGAAGATGAAACACAAACACTCTGGAGTGAATCTAACCTGGTTAGCCTCACCCCAACAGAGGAGGTAGAGGGCAATCTGACGGACACGCTCGAGAGGTGTGAGCTTGTTCATCTTGGCCTTCCATCTGTAGTCAGCAGCTTCGAGGGAGTTATCACCTTCGAGAGCCTCCAAGGTGTCCTTGGTGTTCTCGGCACCGGTCTCTTCAACGGCTTTCTTGGTCTTCTTGGACTTCTTCTTGGCCTTTCTAGCCTTTCTGGAGAGCTTACCCAGGTTCATGTTTCTGAAACCAACCTCGTCATCCAAATCCAACTGAGCAGCAAAGTACCACTTCTTGTAGTTGGCAGAGTCGGCACCAATGTAGTCGGCATGTAGCGAAAGCAGGGCCTGAGCTGGGGACATTCTAGAGGATCTGGAATCCAAGAGTGTCATGAAATGGTCAAACATGTTTCTCATGGAGTCTCTCTGGAACCCAAATCTGTTTGTCAGATCGATGAATACATCCTCAATCTGTTCGATAGAGACTGGAGCCTGTTGGTCTGCAGTCCAAGCCGGGTATGGCTCGTTAGGCAGCGCAACGGCAATCTGAGAAGGGTCAAATGCGCCCTGGGAGCCATATATTGGGGTAGATGCTCCGGATGATCTCTGGCCGGCATAACTCATTTGGGATGGAGTGTATTGGGTGCCATAGTCGTAACCTGGTGTGCCTGGAGGGTTTGGACCGCCGTAGGAGAAGTCTGAAAAGTTGCCGTCGTTGTCAGCAACGCCTCTTGGTTGGTCATAGTAGGCGCCCTGGGCATGGGCCTGGTCGGCATAACCTTGGTCGGCATAGCCCTGGTCGGCATAACCTTGGTCGGCATATCCGGCCTGGTCGGTGTAACCTTGGGCGTAATAGGCACCATCATTCTGAGGATCGTAGTACTGGCCCTGGTTCAGAGCCTCTTGCGAGGCCTGGTAGCCGTCAGCAGCATAGTATGGCTCCTGGGGGTTGGTTCCCTCATGGTATTGATCGTTGTACTGATCGTGGTACTGTTGGTCAGCGTACTGATCCTGGGCTTGACCCTGACCTTGGTACTGATCGTACTGGTTGTTTTGAGACATGGCTCAGGTAGCGAGTTCAACAAGCAATGAGCGCCTTTTCCAAGGTGTTTTGGGAATACGCTTGTCTCAGATCAAAACGAGATAAAAATACCTCTGTCTGTTCAGATCGGACACGCTTCTGTTTTGCAGCAGTTCTTCCAAAGTCACACAGTCTTCTGGCGAGAAATGTACGATTCGAGTTGATTTCTCTCTCTCTCTGTCTCTCTCTGACACACTTTGACAGGTTTCTCAGTGCAAGGATGTTTCGATTTCGCAACACGAGATCAAATCAAAGAGACGGGAAGAAACGCGTTCGATGCAGGTGAAGTGTCCTTTTTATATGTAGGTGCAAGTAGCGATGATCCACACAAAGAGGTATCTCCACAGATTGTACAAGCAAAGAACAGAACGAGGGGTGCGTGGGGGGTTGGCGTTTCAGACGTTGATCTGAAAGCTTGTTGTTCTGGGCAGGAGAGAGAGGAAAGGTTTTGGGTCCAGGATGGAAAAAGTCAGCCCGCGTTCCGCGAGCCGGGGCCGTCAGTCTTCTGTGTGTGAGTGTGTGTTTTTTTTTTTTTTTTTTCTCTCTTTCCCCCCCTAGTCCCCCCCTCGCATTCCTTTTTGAGTCCCCCCAGGACCCCCCGGCCGCTGGGCCTAGGCTAGTCGATCCACCTGACGTTTGTGGTAGCTATGGCAAACGTGACGGGCGGGTACCCAGTGTTACTGAAGCGGTCCTATTTTTAGCATTCCAACTCCAAACGGGTCTGGCGACGACAAGCTCAAGAGCCTGAAGGGGACTAGCAACGGGCTACAGAGCAAAGATCTGCGTGGTGCTAAACGGGAGCGAGAATCATACAGAGAAGAGGAAGATGGGGTTACAGAACACACGCAGAGTTGTACCGCTTCCTCATCATTTCATTTCCCCCCCTACCCCTCGTAGTGCCTCTTTTCCATTGCCGAAGCAGCCGGTGGCTTCCGAGTCCTTTGGACTTCTGGACACAGCCTTCTTTTTTTTTTTTTTTTCAGCACTGGGAACGGCCGCGTTTGTATGAGAAAGTGGTTGGTGGGCCAATTAGGGCTGAGGCAACTGGGGGGAATCAGAGTGGTAAAGGCCAGATCCTTGGGCAAAGACTCTCTCTCTCTCTATCTCTCCTGAACAGAGAGGTAATTAAAGTTTCATCTCTTGCCCTACCCCTACCTTACTCCGTCCCAGATGCTCATCGCCCACACGCTCGACACGCTCGACACGCTCGACACGCTCAATTTTTTTTCCCTGTGCCGGACGCGCTCAACGCATGAAACATGGAAACGTTGGAATTCGAAACGGCGATACACCGAAACTGATTGAGGCGTTGTACCGAGGCATAGATAAGTTGCTGTCGATATCCTGCCAGGTAGAGAACAAACAAACCCGCTCACTGTTTCAGCAATCCAACCGCCACTGGCTCGTGGTTGCACCTAAAGCGGGCCCACTTTGTCCCACGTCTGTAAGAACCTTTAGCAGCAGCGATCTGGTCCTCAGGCGACGGTAGAGTTTGGTTGCAACTGCTGCAAACACACTACCCTCAAGAACCAACCACACCTATAGCCACTAGTCACCACAACCCCGGCAGCAAATCATCCAGCTCACCCCCTTCGCTTCCTCTCATCTGATTCCCTCAGAGAGACACAGACGGTTGTGCAGCCCGTGTCCCTGAACGTCATCGACGAGAAAAAAAAAAAAAAAAAAACACACCGGAACGTCCGCTCAAAAGACGGCCCCAGTTCTCAGAGATCTTGATCCCTTTCGTCTGCACCTGGACGACCTGCTCGCACAGACGACACCAAACACAGCTCTCTTTGTCGGAAAGTCCAGACTTATCGCGCACTACCGGGGAATCCGCAGCAGACTCTCTCCTCCCATCCCCTTTCACGCCTCGCAACCCGCATTTGCATCTTACAAGCATCATTTCATTTCAACCACCAGAATGCCAGCCTCTACCCAACTGTTCTACAGGGCTCCGAAGTCCGTGGGACTCATAGATGCATTCCCACACTACTCAGACGTGGAAAGCTTCGAGAAGCCCGAGTCGGATGTCCGCCAGGCACTCTATTCTCCAAACGGTGAGTACTTTGCCTTCACCCAACAGTCCGGCGTCTCAGTCGTGAACCCAGAGGACGGCACAACAGTCTGTAAAGTGGACATCCAAGACGTCTACGACCTGCACTTTTCGCCGAACGGGTGCTATATCTCCCTGTGGCAAAGACCCGTCAAGGAGGAAGGCTCGAGTGGCAACTTCCTCAACAACGTGACCATCTTTGACATCAAGGGCAAACAGATTACCACCCAGTACTTGGCAAAGGACCAAGCTGGCTGGGCACCTTCCTTCACCGCGGATGAAAAAATCATTGCCCGTCTCTTTAAGAACGAGGTTAGATTCTACGAGACGAACAACTCGTCAAATTTGTCCAAGTCCTGGTCAGTGCTCAAGCTTGAAGGCGTTTCAAACTTCCAGCTCTCCCCTGGTAGGAACCCAACCGTCGCCACTTTTGTCCCGGAGAGATCTGGTAAACCTGCAAACGTGTCTGTTTGGAACATCTCCACCAACATTGGCCAACCTGTCTCATCCAAAACGTTCTTCAAGGCTGAAAAATGCTCCTTGAAATGGAACTCCCTGGGAACTGCCCTATTGGCCTTGGCATCTACAGATGTCGATGCATCCAACAAGTCATACTACGGAGAAACAACGCTCTACCTGCTCGGTATTGCAGGATCATACGACTCTCGTATCACCTTGGACAAAGAAGGCCCGATCCATGACATCACTTGGTCGCCAACGGCCCGTGAGTTTGGTGTCGTGTACGGCTACATGCCAGCACAAACATCCTTCTTTGACGCTCGTGGAAACCTGATCTATTCCCTCCCACCGGCACCAAGAAACACCGTTCAATTCTCACCTCAGGCCAAGTACATCCTCGTTGCTGGGTTTGGTAACTTGCAAGGAACCGTGGATATCTATGACCGTACCCAGAAATTTGCCAAGGTTGCCAGCTTTGAGGCCCCAAACACCTCGGTTTGCCAATGGAGTCCCGATGGAAGATACATCCTTACCGCAACAACATCGCCACGTCTTAGAGTGGACAATGGTATCAAGATCTGGTATGCAACGGGCAAACTTGTCTTCAACAGAGACTTCAAAGAGGTGAACACGGTGAACTGGCGCCCACGTCCGCTGGATCTCTATCCACCATTGAGAGCTCTCGATGAAAACCCAGCACCACACCAGTCTGCCATTGACTACGTGCTCTCGCACCCCAAAGCGTCTCCGGGGGTCACATCAAAGCCAAAGGGTGCCTATAGACCGCCTCATGCCAGAAGCAACGGTTCATCGGCGACTCCGCAGACTCTGTACCAACGTGAATTGAGTGCTGGTATCAATGGCGTCACCGTGGGCACACCAGGTTTCAAACCACCAGGTGCTAGAGGGCCTAGACTGCCACCTGGTATGACTGCCCCTGTCGAAAAGGAGAGCAAGACGGCCGTGAAGAATAGAAAGAAGAGAGAAAACAAAAAGTCTGCGAAGGATGATGAGGAGACCACACCTGAGCCACAGCCGCAGGCCCAGGAGTCATTGATCGTTGGTGGTGTTCAGAGTCTTGAGGATAAGAAGGTGAGAAGCTTGTTGAAGAAGCTCAGAGCAATCGAGCAGTTGAAGTTGAAGCAGGCCAATGCCGAGCCATTGGAGGAGACCCAGGTGTTGAAGATTGAGACGGAGGCCAAGGTGAGGGCCGAGTTGACACAGCTTGGATGGTCAGAGTGATCGGTGATTTATCATAGATGGTGTTAATAGCCAAACAAAAGTAACCATTGAACTGTCTATATAGATGATGTAGTTTTCTATTGAATTGTCTATAAGATCATGTAGTTGTCTATTTTCTCAGATCCATTGTATTGAAGGGCAATGCATCTTTCGTCACCACATGTCCGGCATTATGACGTCTGTCGCAGTGTATATAGAGCCTCTTTTCCTCGTGTGGATGGAACCCTGTCCTGCGACACTTTGTGACGATGCTCACCCCCGGTGGGTCAGTGAGTCTGAAAATGCCACTGTTGGGTGTTTTCGATGGAGCACAGACGATGGCAATTGCCTCTGGTAGCATTATTTGGTACGAATTTTGCGTGTGTAGATCCACCGAACTGAGGAAACATGACTGTGTCGGATGCGTATGGATCCAACCGAGGACAAAGAGGTCATTGGCGTCCATGTACTCGAATAGCGTTTCCTCATCTTTGGTTTGGCATGTGTTCTCTGTGGACTCCTGTTCTGGGATAACAAGTGTAGTGACGAAGAAGGCATTCAAGCTCAACTTCCCGCATAGGATACCACAGGTCTCAAGCTTCTTTACGGTATTGGGGTTTGCTATGCTGAGGAAGGAACTTTGAAGCGAGGACGGCAGAAAGATGGTCTTGAGCGCCTGGCCACCTTCAGTGGAGGCTAGGGACCTGTGTTCCACTTTTTTGGCCTTCAAATCAACAGGTTTCTTTTGTGCTGTAGGCGATGAAGTTGGCGCTGGTGGTATTAGTGCAGTTGAGTCTGGTCCTCTTGGGGGAAGCAACGGTCTACCTGTATCCGGTATTGAAAAGTGTTGCAGCTGTGGTAGAGAGGGATATGCGGCTTCACCACGATGGGTGATTGGTTGAGCTGGATCTGTTGCAGCCGATCTGTACTGTCTCAGATGCTCGTCAAACTTGGCATCATCGAACTCTGGACTGGTTTCCCTTGATGGTCTCTTGGCCTCGCCAGCATGCTCCTGCTCTTCTCTCTTCCGCTTGACGTCAGCATCTTGTCTCCTTTGTTCCTCTCCTAGTGCCCTGAGTCTTTTATACTCCGCTATGTTTGCCTCAATCCTCGACTTGACATCCTCAGCTGATTGGAATGCCTGTGGGGCCTTTTGGTTCACGAGCTTCACGTACGCTTTCCGCTGCTCGGCATCCTTCTTCACCTGCGGATGTTGGGACAACTTATTCATCAGAAGGTCCAGGAAGCGGATGTATAGGACGTAGGCGTCATCGTAGGACTGTCCATCTCTGTAGAGATCGGCCTGTGGCGTTAGTACAACAGCTTTGGAGAAGGGCTCGAAGGAGACATACGTGGCGGCACAGGTTGGAGGCCGTGCGGAGGTACAGCTTCACAGAGACAGCGGGCGAGTACTCGTACTTGTGCGCCTTTTGCACGAGCTCCTTGATCGTTTTGGGAGGCTCCATTGGCGGTGGCGGGTTCGCAGTTGTGGAGAAAGCTGAGTTTCGATACGAAGGAGATCTCTTGATGACCCCCAACTACACACAAAAGTGGCAAAAACGGTTGGCTCGCATACAAATCCAGGACGGAGTGGCGATCTCGATTCACTGACACCCATTCCATCAGATACTACAGTCTTCTTTCTTAACAGAGACAGGCCATGAGACTCAAAGTTCAGTGGCCCGAGGGCCAGAAGGTTGTGGCTATTGACGATGATGCCACACTCAGGGAGCTGCTCTCCTCCTTGAGAGACGAGGGCGGCGAACCAGTGAACATCAAGGCCGGGTTCCCTCCTAAGCTGGTGGATCTGGAAAACAAGGACATGAAGCTACTGGACGTTGGTATCCGCGCTGGTGACAGGCTTATCGTGGAGACCCCTTCACAAAGTACAAAAACACTCACAGAGGGACCACCAAGTGCACCTAAACCGCCTACGAGTTCTATCCCATACGCCAAAGCTGATGACGGCTACTGTGTGCTGAGGAAAGTCCCCGACGATAACTCGTGTCTCTTTAGGGCCATCTCTTATGCGGTGTTCCAGAACTTGGAGGAAGGCTCGCAGCTCCGTTCCATAGTTGCAGATGTCATTCGTAAAGATGACACCTACTCCTCCGCTATCCTGGGTAAGGACAAGTCCGAATATGTGAGGTGGATTCAACAACCAACGAGTTGGGGTGGTGCCATTGAGCTCCAAATCCTGAGCAAGCACTTGGGAATCACCATCAAATCTCTGGATGTGGAGAACCAGCGGATTGATGAGTTCAACCCAGGTTGCGGAACATTCATTTTCGTTCTATATACCGGTATTCACTATGACACTGTCGCATTCACCCCATTGAGGGACATTGACTCGAAAGAAGCCGACACTTGCGTCTTTGAGGCTGGGTCTACTCTTGATGTTGAATTCTCAGAGGCTTTCCAGAAGCTAGGAGCCTCATTAAACCACAAGGGATACGTCACAAACACTGCAAAATTCAAGATCAAGTGCAACAACTGCGGTGCCATACTCGATGGGGAAAGAGGAGCAAGTGAACATGCCTCTTCCACGGGACACTACAACTTTGGTGAAGTATAAACCAGCAAATGCAAATGTTTCAATGATAATGTACAACGCCCAAACCCTGCTAAATCCCCGTAAAACAATGACAAAATATCCAATGGCTCATTACTCGGCCATCACAACCTCGTTCTCCTCCAACGTTGGCTCTGCCGTCTGGGCCTCTGCTTCTGCCGCTGCCTCCTGTTCCTCCAACATGATACCCTTTGGATGGTTTGTCTCGAGAAGCCTTTTCAGCTCAGCGTCTTGCTCTTTCTCCAGAGCAGCTCTCTGTTTTGCCTTCTCCACACTTGCAAGGAACTTGTTGATGTTGATTCCCGAAGCAGCTTCGCTCTCCAGTGGGGTAAACGGTTTCACAGTGAGCTCCTTCACTCTTCTCTTGTGCACTTTCGACTTGTAATGTGACTGGATGGCATGCTCATTCTCGTAGTAGTGAGCACAGTGAACGCAGTAGAACTGGCCCATGCCTGGCTTCGTCTCGTCGAGAGGTTGGTCCTTGAGCTTGAGGATCGACTCGGGCGACTTCAGATCCTCGTATATGAGGTCATTGTCTCTAGTTCTTCTCTTCGTCTTGTATCTCTTGACCGAGTATCTCCCCATGAGTGCAGCCTTGGAGTTCACTACACTGAGCTGCAGCGATGAGATCTGAAAGTTTTTTAAGCTGGTGGCCGTTTGACTTCCTAAAACGGTATTTCTGTGATATCACCATTCCCATTGCTACAAAATGACCAAACTCGGCACCCCCGCGTCACGAGCCCCTGGTTGTCTTTTTTCTTTCTTTTTACTTTTTTTTTTGATGAGTTCCGCAAAACAAACATCTGTACACCACGTCCAAGACTTGTTAGTGCTCATCAGCAGTCACGCGCTCGCCACTTTTTCCGATTTGTAATGCCACTGGGCGGTGTCACACCCGCACACCCACCCCCGGAATATACCGCTTACGGCAGCCACCCCCCATAGTTAAGACGGCATCTCCGACCGGATTTTGGATTTCTAATCCACGCACGCGATTGCCTCCCACCGCCGCCCTGGGGATTTTTTCAATACAAAGTAGAAAACTCCACCAGTTTGACATTAGGATTCCCCCCCCCTATCCAAACTACATTCAAGATGGCACGTCGTCCAGCTAGATGTTACAGATACCAGAAGAACAAGCCTTACCCAAAGTCTAGATACAACAGAGCCGTCCCAGACTCTAAGATCCGTATCTACGACTTGGGTAGAAAGAAGGCCTCTGTGGATGACTTCCCATTGTGTATCCACTTGGTTTCCAACGAGCTCGAGCAGCTCTCCTCCGAGGCTTTGGAGGCTGCACGTATCTGTGCCAACAAGTATATCACCAAGGTTTCTGGACGTGAGTCCTTCCACTTGAGAGTGCGTGTCCACCCATTCCATGTTTTGAGAATCAACAAGATGTTGTCATGTGCTGGTGCCGATAGATTGCAGCAGGGTATGAGAGGTGCTTGGGGTAAGCCACACGGTCTTGCCGCTCGTGTTGACATTGGCCAGATTATCTTCTCTGTCAGAACCAAGGACTCCAACAAGGATGTCGCCATTGAAGGTTTGAGAAGAGCCAGATACAAGTTCCCAGGTCAGCAGAAGATCATTCTCTCCAAGAAGTGGGGTTTCACCAACTTGGACAGAGCTGAGTACCTGAGAAGAAAGGAGTTGGGTGAGGTCAAGGACGACGGTGCTTTCGTCAAGTTCTTGTCCAGAAAGGGCCCAGTCGAGGAGAACTTGAGACAGTTCCCAGACTTCCAGTTCCAGGCTTAATCTTTCTATGCACGCTTGTATGAAATGTTGTAGTGATGCTTGAGACTCTTCAGTAGTAGCAGTTTACCCTTTAAAACAGCTTTGGTGTGAATTGAGGATCTCGTGCTCAGTGATCCGTAAAACGGCTGCTGACGCGAAATTTAAAAATTAGAGCCAACGTGTCGTTCCCTCTCAACATTTCCACATCACACAACTCCCCAATTGCAACATGTCCTTCGCCGACAGAGAACAGCCAAAGACCCTCGTCCTCTTCGACGTTGACGGCACGCTCACCCCGGCCAGACTCGTCATTTCCGATGAGATGAAGGAGCTTCTCAAGGAGCTGAGAAAGAAGGTTGTCATTGGCTTTGTCGGTGGCTCTGACCTGCAGAAGCAGGTTGAGCAGCTTGGTTCTACCGTGATCGACGACTTTGACTACTGCTTCTCCGAGAACGGACTGACCGCGTACAAGCTTGGCAAGCAGCTCGCTTCGCAGTCGTTCCTCAACTGGATTGGCGAGGAGAACTACAACAAGCTGGCAAAGTTTATCCTGGGTTACCTTGCCCAGCTGGACCTGCCAAAGAGACGTGGTACCTTCATTGAGTTCAGAAATGGAATGATCAACGTGTCACCGATCGGCAGAAACGCCTCCACCGAGGACAGAATCGAGTACGAGAAGTTTGACCTTGCCCACAAGGTTAGAGAGAAGTTCGTCGAGGCCCTTAAGGCTGAGTTCCCAGACTTGGGTCTCACCTACTCCATCGGTGGGCAGATCTCCTTCGACGTTTTCCCAGAGGGCTGGGATAAGACCTATGCTCTCCAGCACGTTGCCGACGAGGGTTTCGAGCAGATCCACTTCTTTGGAGACAAGTCGTACAAGGGTGGTAACGACTACGAGATCTACACCGACGACAGAACCATCGGCCACGCTGTCGACTCTCCAGCTGACACGATCAGAATCCTCAAGGAGCTCTTCTTCTGAATGCACTACGGTTCTCTCTGTGTGTTTGTTTTAGAAAGACATTTGTAGAAAACGGGAATCTCTAGGTCAACAACCGGACGTATGCCAACACCAGTGCAAACGTGCCCGTGCACACTCCAATGAGCCACTGCATCACCTGTGTCTTGACAGCGTCGATCTGCATCTTCATGTTGGCCACCTCCTGGTCGATCCTTGTGTCGATGTCGCTGATGTGCAGCTCATGCTGTGCACCCTCCTCCCGGATGCGGCCCTTCTCGAGGTTGAGGTCAAGCCGCACGCTCGCATTGGCCCGCGTGATCTCCTCGCGGATCTTGGTCTTCATGCGGTCCATGTTGAGACGGAGCTGCTCGCTCTCGTTCTGGATGTTGTTAAACTCGGACTTGTCCATCGTCTGCAGTTCGCCACGGAGCTTGGTGAAGTCCACTTTCTGCTGGTAGGTCATCCTGCTCAGCGTCTCCTTCGTGACAAGGTTGGCCTGTATCGAGTTGACGCCCTCCTCGAGCGCGGACGACACGATCCTAACGACGCCCTCGCTCTGCAGTGGCGTGAATCCTTGCCGTTGGAGATCCACGACGAACCTGCGCGTGTCAAAGTGCGCTGCCCGGGATGTTGCAGTGCTAAACCTTCTTATGCCCGTTGCACTGTGCCATACTCTCAATCTCATCGTCATTGTGTGTGTGTTCTTTGGTGTCGTTTTGGTATAATTTGCCTATCCGAATGTGTGTGTTGATGTTTGGATTTGATGCACACAAGTTGGAAGATTTTTAGCAACCACCGGCACAAGAGCTTGAAGAACCGCATCAAATGTTCAGTTCACGGGTCATTTCACGGCTCCATCCCCGGCTGAGCCTCAACAGGAAGCTGTCACTGAGCCGCACCAGGTTCAGCAAGCTCACCGAGCCAGAGTACGACGAGGCAGAACTCATGAGACAACGGCTCGACAACCAGCCGTATTACGCAAAGAGAGACCCCGGTGAGCAGGAATCGGAGTCTTCTCCGGAGGAGCTTCGTCGGTTCCAGCGGATTGAGGTGTTGAAAGGGCTGATCTCCGGGCTGTTAACCATTGGTGGGCTCATTGGAGGATGTGCGGTGTATGCGAACTGGGCCAAGATCAATGCATGGTGGTACAACGATGGGCTGATTGACTTTGAAACGCCTAAAGTACGCAGGAAGAAGTGGGAATTGCCCCATGTCACGAACAAGAACGACTCTGGGGTGCCCGGGCTGTACATCTGGGGCGATAACTCACAGCTCATCACGTCTATGGAGCCGTCTGTGCGCGATGTACGGTACCCGATGCGTCACGACTGGTTTGATGGGATAAGATTGCAATCGGTGGAACTTGGAGAGAACAGTGCATTGGCGATTGACACCAATGGGGATCTGATCCAATGGGGGAAAGGGTTTAACGATGGGGGAGTTCCTGAATACACTGTCGAGGGCCAAAGACTGACACAGGCCAGGTTGTCCAATGGGATAATCTATGGTTTAAATAAGAAAGGGGAGATACTGTTGATTCCGGAGAAGAAGAAGGATCCAGTACCCGGATCAGAGTCACGCGGGTGGTTCTTTAGCAAGACGCATAAGGGTTTTACCAAGATTGACACTTCTTCTTTGTTCAACAAGGGAGAGAGAATTGACACCATTGATGCCGGGAAAGAACATCTTGCAGTATTGACAAGCAATGGCCGTGTATTCACCTCGGCCACTGGGTTTTCACAGTTGAAGAAGTCACAAGGACAGTTTGGCATTCCTCAGTTCTCGCACTTGACTTGTCCACCACCGCCAAACGTGCTCTTTGAAGTTTCATTGCTCAACCAGGATGTACAGTTCGATTCCAAGAACAAGGTGGAGTCGTTGGAACGGCGGATGATCTCGAAAGTGTGCTGTGGTAATTTCCACACGCTAGCACTCGACCACAATGGAGAGTTGTTCTCCTTTGGACAGAACACGTATGGGCAATTGGGCCATCCCGTGACGTATGAGACCGAGTTCGTGTCGTACCCAAAGAGAGTGACACAACTTGCGAAGCATGTCAAAAAGAGCATGTTCCCCGAGGTTTTGGACATCCACACTGGAGGCGACACGAGTTTCTGCGTGTTGAAACCCGTGCAGATGTATCAATTGGTCAAGGGGAAGCGGAAGGAGCAACTGGATGGTGGAGAGATTTTCACCGTTGGGTTCGGGAAGAACCTCAAGGGACAGGTTGGGAACGGGGTGTTTAGCCATGGCCAGGCCAGTGCTGTGAGATTGAAGGAGTTGGACAAGTTTGAGGATTTCGATGAGCGAACCGGGTCGATGGTGCGTATAGGTACCGAGGAGTGGAGCTCTGGGGCAGAGCACACGTTTGTGAAGCTGCACAACGGGGACGTGCTGTTCTGGGGTGCCAACGACTATGGACAGCTGGGCAACGGGAAGAAGTACCGTGTACCGAAGCCATCGACTCCACCAGCGCTGGTGGAGCCCGAATACACGGCAGAGACGTACAAGGACATCACTTTTGTCAACAGGCTGCAGCTCGGCGAGCAGCAGCACGTGGCTGCCGGAGCCACTGCGAGTGCCATCTTCACCTCCTAGCCTTGTACATTTCAGTAGTCCACGCATTTTGTATTACACACACACCATTAAGGGCTATCCAAACCAGCTGTAGACGTAATAGCAGCACACAAAGAACACCACGAGACACACGCCAAAGAGGACTCTGTCGTGCTTCGCACGCTGCTGGACTGTCCTGACGAGCTCCTGTGACACCCGCAGCGTGCTCAGAGTCCCTGTGAGCCGCTGGCCAATCATCTCTATCGCTCGGTTGGAGTGCACGAGCTCGTCAAAGGTCTCACGACCCATCGCAAGGAGCTCGTCGAGCTGTGCGTTTCCCCTGTGTAGGGACTCGCGCTCGCTGTGCAGAGCCTGAGCCTGTGACTGAGCCAATGGCTGATCGAAGGGGTTTTCGCTTGCCTGCGGTCTTCTGTTGAGCAGCGCACTGCGGTTCACCTCCGTGTGGAGTTCCTCCCGCTCACGTTTCAGCTCTGCGAGCCTGTGCTTGAGCTCTACGAGGTCAGACCGGAATTTGTCCAGCCTGAGCCTCGCTTTCTCTTGTTTCTCTGGCTCTGTTTCCTGCCTGGCGAAGGACGCGTACTCGTCCACGGTCTTGCCCAGCTGTGTGATGCCTGCTGCGATGCTCCCCTGCAACGACAGCTTGGCGGAGGATACGTCCGCGGCGAATGTGCCCAGGTCCCTGCGTATCGACGCCACTTGTCGCACAGCATGGTTGTGGATGGCGTTCTGCGGTTGTGTTAGATTGGTCATAGACGGTGGTAGGGAGTTAACGAACCATTTGAGTGTTTGAAGTGTTTGGTGATTAAGAACACTATCAAACGCAATGAAAGAAAGAAAGAGAGAGAGAAAAAAAAAACATACCTTTCCTAACAGATCCTCCACACAGGTGCCTATTGCCCACGATGGAAGACGAAGAACTGTGCGTGTATCCGTTCCAAAATGGACCACTGAGAAAGTGTCCCAAAAGATTATGTCTCGCGCAAGTTCACTAACAAAGGCCCCTCCATACAGCAGCCTCTCATCGTCTACTCTAGCAGCGCTGCTTGAGTTCAAGCAGGAGGAGGATCAGCGCAAGGCGGACTTTGCCAAACTTGCAGACGCGGCTCAGCAAAGGCTGGATGACAGCGTCATCGCCGAGAAGGGGATTGCGCTCTTCGAAGAGGACTGGCAGCTCTCGCAGTTCTGGGTGCGTAAAATGGTGATGATGCCTATTAGAGACACAAGATACTAACACAATCTAGTACTCCGATCAGACTGCCGATGCCCTGGCCGATGGCCTGCTCGAAGGTGCCGACTCAGAAACCGTTGTGGTGATCCTGTCTGCCCCGTCGGTGTACGCTGCGCTCAAGAGAAGAGCGAGCCTCCCAACGGAACACATCCACCTGTTCGAGTACGACAAACGCTTTGCCGTGCTTGCCGGCGATCATTTCAGTCTGTACGACTACAAGGACCCGTTGAACGTGACCCAGGCTCTTAAGGGGAAAGTCCACAGGGTGTTGGTGGACCCACCATACTTACAACTGGACTGCCAGTCCAAGTTCAAGCAGACGGTGGACCTACTGCTCTCTGATGACAGGACCAGTCTCACGTCTTCTGGGTGCCTTAGACACCGCATCGTGGTGGCCACTGGTGAGAGAATGAAGGAGATTGTCACTGGGCTGTACCCTGGCCTCAGTGCCACGGACTTCTGTCCCGAGCATGGCAACGGGCTCTCGAACGAGTTCCTGTGCTACTCCACCGCTGAATGCAACAGATGGAAGCTGGTTGATGCAGACAGCTAGACCACACAAGCACAAGCACAAGCACACAGTCGTAGCTTTGCGTGTAGAGAGGACATTAACACACACACACACACATCACCGCATCGGGAATGGTTGCGAGCCATGCTGTAATCTCGAGAATTTGAATTTGCACACGCAATGGGGGAACAACTTCCTCTTCTTCCTCTCTCTACAGGATCAGCTGGTGCTTGCAAGGGATGCCACCGACACGCAGAGCCAGTAGCCACTTCAGCAGTCCGTACGCGCGTGGTCCGTCGACGCCGGGACCGCGTAGCAATGCTCCAAAGGTATGTTCCATGCTCTCTCTCTACACGCTTCAACACACACTGACAACAACCAGCCCAAGACCCCCGGCAGCATCTTTGGTAAGGTGAAACAGATGTTCTCCCCGAGCTCGTGGCTCCACGATATCTCTGACTCCGACGTGTCACTTCAATCGCTCCCCGAGGAGGACACGAGCAGCATACACGGCGCCCCGGAGGCTGCGCTCAACCCGAACTCCAAGCTGGCCAGGTTCTTTGCACTGAAGGGCTCAGCGCCCCTGAACGAGGTGGAGATGGAGGGCGTGCGTGCCCTCCTGGCTCAATCCTCCCAATCGAGTCGCTCACCGATGGCATCTGAGACTGAGACTGAGCCACATATACAGAATGACATCGACTCGGATGAGTCTCTCGTGCTCAAGCATGCGATGGAACTGCCCTCGGGTCTCGCAACGCCCTCGTTCAAGCCGACGTACAACACCTCTGCAGTGGAGAGCGATGTCTCGTTGTCCTCCATAACGTCCCAAAGGCGCGTCTATGACTACTCCGGGTTCCCATCTCCATACAGAACTGCCCGGCTCAAGACGTCGACTCTATCGCTCGCGGAGAGGGCCAAGAAACCACCAGTGGAGTCGTCGACGACGACGGCACCATCACAACCAAAGGCTGCGAAACCACTCAGCAACACCGCGTCTGCGCTCCTGTCATTCATCGAGGGGAATGAACCGGTGAATCCTAAGCAGGAGGCCAAGGAGATCGACTTCAGCAATCCGTACGCCAGGGTGAAGCGTCCTGTGGTGCACCAGAAGAGACTGTCGCCTCTGGAGCAGCTGGAGAAGAGTTTCCAGGGTGAACGCCAACCAGTGTCTCAAGCTGATGCGCAGCCTGTCGCACCAGCACCAGCACCAGTGCTGGCTGCGGTGGTGGATAAGTACAAGCCGGTCAAGTCCTCCTCGCTACGTGAGTCCGTGTCTCTGGAGGATGAAGACAAGTCGATGGTGGATGACTCCACCGAGACTAATGGCGAGGCACCGGTCCTTGATGTCCCCGTATCTCAGCCCATTGCTACTTCTGAACCAAAACTGGCCACTGAGAAGTTGGCTGCAAAGCCCCTATCCCAGTCACTCTCAATCGCTGTAAAAAGGGCCACAAACAGCACAAACTCATACACTCAGAACACAGCCAACAACTCCTCTGTGTTCTCCTTCAGCTCGCCAGCCACCAAGCAGATAATACCACCGAACGGCACAGTGCGGCACGTTTCCTTCCAGTTTCCGAACGCTGCCTCAACGGGACTCTCCGCGTCGGACGTGGATGACGCCCGTGTCGCTGTGCTCAAGGACTTGTTCTCCTTCTGACCCATCACATCTCCCAATGCGCTCCCAAGCCAAATATTTAAACCTCTGTGTGTGCTCTTGTGCCTCCGTAGAACAGTTCGATCTGCCAATTTGTACACGGGCCTGAAACTAAACGAGAGGGAAAATATGAACTTATTCTCCTTCGAAATGAACCCTTTTTTGTTGTATTTAAACCTGATAAACCCTCTCCCTGTCCCCTCGTCTCTCTGCCTTCGAGTCAACAAATGTCGCTTGACTCCGTTCTCCTCATTGGCGGCTCGGGCTTCCTCGGCCTCCATTTGATCCAGCAGTTCTTCAACCTCGAGAAACGGCCACAACTCCACGTCTTTGATCTACGCCCGTTGCCTGATTCCCTGCCGAAATGCTTCACCTTCACCTCCGATGACATCACCTTCCACCAGGGAGACATCACCTCTCCAGACGACGTGCTTGATGCGATTTCCAAGTCCAAGTGTGACGTTATTGTCCATTCGGCCTCCCCAGTACATGGACAGAGACAGGAGATTTACGAAAAAGTCAACGTCCAGGGCACCCAGAACGTGATCCAGGTTGCCAAGCATGCTGGTATCAAGGCCCTGGTATACACCTCTTCCGCTGGCGTCATCTTCAACGGACAGGACATTTCAAACGCAGATGAGCACTGGCCAATCCCGGAAGTGCCGATGGATGGCTACAACAAGACGAAGGCCGAGGCTGAGGAGATGGTGCTGGCGTCCAACTCCTTCTCCGAGGGCTTCCTCACAGTGGCACTCCGTCCAGCGGGGATCTTTGGCCCCGGCGATCGCCAGCTCGTGCCCGGTCTCAGACAGGTGGCTGCCATGGGCCAGTCAAAGTTCCAGATCGGTGACAACAACAACCTCTTTGACTGGACATACGCGGGAAACGTGGCCGATGCACACGTCTTGGCAGCACAACAGATACTGGACCCAAACAAACAGAGACACATTGGCGGTGAGACGTTCTTTGTGACGAACGATGCCCCAACCTACTTCTGGACTCTGGCCCGTTCTGTCTGGAAACAGGATGGCCATATCGAGAAGTATAACATCGTGCTGCATAGACCAGTGGCCATCATCGCCAGTTACCTTTCGGTGTTCTTCTCCAATCTCCTCAAGAAGGAGGCTGGACTCACCCCTTTTAGAGTGAAAGTTGTATGTGCTATCAGATACCATAATATCACAAAGGCCAAAACTATCCTTGGCTACCATCCACAGGTAAGCATCGAAGAAGGCATCCAAAAGACGCTGGAATGGATGGATGAAGACAAGAGATAGAATTTATAGAATCACAAGCATAATCTATTAAAACCAGCTCGTAAACCACCGTCAAGTCAGCAACACAACCTTGAAAATCTCGTACACACCAACAACTGCAATGACGGACAATATCCCAGAGTATCCATGGTACAAAGAAACAGCACCGTTCTCAACATCGTTAAACATCCTATTGGAGGAGTTTGAAGTCCCATTGGTGTTGAGCTTGCGCTGCAAATGGCTCACAGCTGTCTCATTTGTGGTGTTCGACTGCAAGATGGAGTCTGGCTCTTTCTTCTCCCCTGAAAAACGACCTTTAGAGTTCAAGAACTTGCCAGTCCGGGAATATTTCTTCTTAAACGGAAGGGTGCATGCATTGAGGCCGTTCATCTTCTCACAATCTTCAAACAACACGGCCAAGAAGTTCCCACTTGGCGTATTTGGACACAATCCATGGCAGTTACTTTTAATGCTCTGCAAGGCACAACACTCACAGGCCAAGTCTTCTGGCTTACATTCTTCCAAGTTGTCAAGGACCTCAGTAGCACAAATAGTGAGCATCTCGAGTTCTTCTCCCTCGCATACGTTTCTTGGATTTGGCTTCAGGTTCACACCAAAGTCACTCGCACTGGTGTTGGAAATTAAACCAGGGAAGACCAATTGTGCAGCAGCAATAGTAGGGAGGAACAAGCTGGTGAGCAACATTGTATGAAATTTGAATGACGAGAACTTTCATTGTCGTTTGGTCGATTTTGTGTGTATAATCACAGGCGGCCCTGACACAAAACCAAAAATGCAAAGACACAATGCCAGGCAAGTCTGCAGTGTGTGGAAGAGCAAAGTTGGCTTATCAGTTTCCTTCCGTCTTACGATTTGCACATATCACGCAATAATATCCCTCTTGGTTTCCCAGATTATCCAGGCATGTTCTGTGGTAACAATGACGACAGTTGAAGGTCACCAGATCGTAGCTATCCTTAAAATCACCCGGGTTGTCTCCTGATCTCTGCCTTTCTTCCCATTTTGTGTACGCATCCGAACTGAGGTTCCGGCCCCAGATGATTTTGCCGCATGCCTCGCACTCGAAGCTCAGCACCGACCAGCCAGCGAGGTTCTTATCGGAAAGCAGCTCCATGTTGCCAAAGATACTGTTACTAATCAGCCTCGAGGTAATGGTCAAGATGCTCTTCTCGTACGAGAGTGCCAAGTAGATCTCGTTCGTTACAAATCTGACATCACCCAGTACTGTGACAGTAACAGAGGAAGAGCTCAGGAATTCTGTAAAGATCTTGAGGAAGGAGCTGTGTGGTCTGCTGACTCCATCCGCATCCATCTCAAGACTGCTGATTTGTGACCTTGTGTTTATCAAGCTGGAGAAGAGGTCCTGTAGTAGGCGTCTGACCATATCAATGGCCTTTGCGGAATACATTCTTGTGTCAGCTCTCTTCAGTGCATTCACCACGAATTTCATCAGCGATAGCCACATGTCTTCATTCAGAGACAGACGAGCAGACGTAGTTGTTTGAGTTTGGGTTCCATCGTGGTTTGCCAATGTTATTCCCGTCTGAAGTTGCTCCCATAAATCAGTCTCTAAACGATCCAATTCTTCCTTGTTGGAGATTGAGGGTAACTTGTTGAGAAGCTTCTCCATATAGGAAATAACCTCATTCAATGATTCTTTGTACTTACCTTCTTCGCATAACAAGTAAACAACTGCCTGGATAGAGCCCGCATCTCGCAGGTCACCAATGCAATCATCGATGTTCAGCTCAGACTTGCTCAGGGACTTGATGTACGGCAGGAGGGATGGCTTGTCAAAGACCCCAAGGCACTTGACATACTCGGTCCTCTCTTTGGCTGTGAGGTTATAGTCGCCTTCCGCCTCCAACTGCACCAGTGCAAAGAGATATAAATGCTTGAGCTGTGCATCTTGGAGATCAACACTCAGCTTATGGATTGCCGGTACATACCTATTAAGCACTCTCACAATCTTGAATGTATCAGACTCAATGACATCTGTGAAGTTGTCCTTGATGACTTGCTCCAGGAGCTTCCGTTCCTTGGGGCTCTTTTCTGTGGACTTGAGGCACTTCTCAAGCACTCCATCGGTAGTGGAAATTGAATGACCTTTATCGAGTCTCAACCATACTTCAAGCACCTTTGAGTATTTGCGATCATTGAGATAAAGATTTAGGAGAATTTCGTTGAAGCCTGCCTTTTCAAAAACAGCTAGGAGCTCTGCCCGGTTGGGTGGCTGATATATCGAAAGCAAGCTCTGTAAACTCAGTTCACAGTCTTCTCTCGTACTTTCGTCATCGCCCTCATATGAGCACAGCGTCCTAAGAGTGACCTCTAGCGTTCTCTCTGGGAGTCTAATGAACTGATGGAACTTTGGATAGTTTCTTGCAACAAAGATTGCAAAGTTAATCCGATCATCTTGGCTGAAGTTCTCTTTGCCGAATATCTCAGTGAGAATTTCGAAGATGAACTGTCTGTTGGGCTTCAATTTGTTATCAAGGTGAATGATTTCATCGTCGTTCAGCAAAGAATCTTCAAGGCATTCATTCATGGCAGAGAGGAAAAGCCTAGAGTCAAATATAGCCATGAGATTCAAGTAAGGGAATGCAACTGCAGACTCATCAGTGTCATCAATAACCACTTTACCGGATTCATACATTATTGGCGATCCGTTGAACAGAACGAAATACATCACCAGCTTTATACTCTGGGCTTCAGGCTCGGGAATAAGGTCTTCAGTAGGGTACTGCCTTCCGGTAAGAACATAGGCCAGGTATCCATATACCTTGTATGAGTCCTCTGATCCAGCCTGCAGTTCTTGAACCAATTCCAAAAACGGAGTGATGTAGTCATGCAGGAGAGCATTCCAGATGAAGGTGTAGCTGTCTGTCAGGTTGCTCTTCTTCAACAGTGACAAAGTGAAGTCGATGTCGAGGCTTCGGATATCCAGAAGACAGATGTTGTGCTCCAGTGTTTCTTTCTTGTCCACGGAGATGTAATACTTCACCATATCTCTCAGAACCACTGGGGTCAGCGTCTTACAAGAACCGCTGAGAATGAATGGTTCCAGCGCTTCAAAGAAAAGCTCCAGGTTATCCTCACTGAAGAACTCATACAGCTCTTCAAACACCTCTGATTCTGCATCAATAGAAATGAGGGCCTTGATAGCAGCATGTATGAACTCTCTGATAACGGCAGGATCATGTGCACTGACTAGCTCTGCCTTCAGCACATGTGCTGCTGAGGCCTTGATGATTTCCACAAGGTACTTAAGAACAATGTCATGTCTGTCCTTATTGTTGGATGGAAGACTCACCACCTCCAGGTCTGAGTTCCCGTTGTAGTACTCTGTAGCCATCTCAATGGCTTTGATGTATCGTCCATTGTTGATGTAACCTAGCAATACATCCACCCACGTCGGGATTGTGCCGATAAACACCTCATACTTACCCACGAAGAACAATTTTCCCTTGAAAGCCTTGAAGCTGGAGCTGAAGTCATCCATGACATCGGCACGATTGAACAGCCGAGAGTAGAGATCACGGCAGTATAGATGTTTTGAGAGCAGGTCTGTGGTCATTGTCGGTTTCATCGTCTTTTCGTTCAACAAAGTCAGCTGCTGCGCCTTTGAGACCAGTGCCAAAACCGACTGGCTGACCCATTGTACACCCAGGATAGACTCTTCGGAGACCCATCTTCTCCTTGAATCGAAATGGAGCCTCTCTCCAACATTCGTAACCTCTAGAATCGTTAGCACATTGTTGAAGCAGTATGCCAGCTTCGCTGGCGTCCTACCCCCATCCTTGAGAACAGCAGCTGGGAACCATGCTAGACATCCGGATTTCGCCAAGGCTGCGTTCGCCACTTTGGGTCTCCCTGTTTTGTACTGTGTTCTGATAGACCCTGAAGTGGATATTATAAGCAAAGCGGTCGTGTTTAAGATTGCAAAGAGCCCAAGGCTATCTGTAAACTCCACCGATGAACCCAGGGGCAAAGACGCACATGCTAGCACACTTGGAGAGGTTGCGTCGCCATATCGTCCGAGAATCCGTCGCGTAGTTACGGTGAACCCTAGGACGCCTCTGTTGCACCGATGGAACATCACCATGCCATCTGTATCCGTTGTGGTAAGCACGGTGTGTCTTTTGCCCACAAAAGCAATGCTGTTAATCGCTGTTCCCTTGACGTGTCCATCAGTGATATGGCTGGGCTCGCTGAGAGGTACAATGTGCGTTTTGGGCCTGGTATGGCTGTCGAGGTCCCATATCAGCACATCACCGGAGTCGTAGCCCACAGCAATATGCGAAGAGTCGAGGGACAGCACTATACTGGTCACAGGACCCCATAATGCAGCACCCGTGTCCTTCCCGAGCTCTGCCATGAGGATTTGGCGGTAGTCAAACACCAGGACGTGGCCCTTGGTCGTTCCCAGGGCCACAACGTCGCCGGCAGCGATAGATGTAGGATCGCCATATACAGAGCGAGAATGTGGTGATCGTATAAGGGTGTTGAGGGTGTTGAGCTTGACCCATTTGAGATCCTTCGTGGGGCTTTCGGTGTCCTTGTCCTTGTCCTCGGCCGTCAAGTCGTCATCTGGGGTGCCCAGCTGTGAGAGCACGCTGAACCTGCTTCGGATGCGCTCATCAAAGCGACGTCCACGACTGCTCGATGACATTGCCGAGGTGTTGGAGGATAACCCCGGACTCCCAAGCCGAACCAGACGCTGGGCTCCCTTTCGGTTGGGGGTGGACAGGACGGAGTCTGGCAGCTCTGAGAGATCGGTCGAGGGCATCTCTTACGCTGAGCTTCGTGCACTGCTTCAGCGGGAGGAGTCCAATGCCTTTTCAACCGGTTGAGCCAGCGCTTTTTCCCCTTTGTGGTGCTGGTGCTGTTTGTCTCGTGGCTTTCGAAAGTGTTGATGGAGTTTACAATGGGTGATGCCGTTGAAACCCCGTTCACAACATCTGCTACAAAATCCACCAGACAGACAATGCAGCGCCCTTTAACAGCCTGGAGGCGTCCTCTCGGGGCTGCTGCTCTGAGTACCCGGGCTGCTCTGCGTAACAAGAACGCCGAGGACATCGAGAAGCTGAACAGCATGATCAAGCAGAAGCTGGCCGAGATCGAGCAGATGGAGAAGAAGCGTATAGCAGACGAAGCGGTGGGTATTTTCTAGCTACACTACATGTGTACCGGGTTCACTAACAACCGCAGAAACCGAAGCTATCTGACTTCACGAGGCCGATCCTCCTGACGCTGGCGATCAGCTCCACCGTCTACTTCACATATCATCTCATATGGTGGAACCTCGAATACGACGAGCGCGAGCAGAGACTCAAAGGTGAGTCTGTATCCACCGTGACTCGATATCACCTTACTAACAGCAGACCAACTCAAAGCAAAGGAGGCCGAACTCCAGTTGGCCCTTGGCGAGATCCAGCCAGTGTCGTCACCCAAGAAATGGTACAGGGTCTGGTAGAGACTTGTTTCTCTTCCATCGTGTAAATACAACATTCTAAATTCGATATTGTACATTCGTTCATTACTTCGTTTCGTTCTGCTTCCCAGCTGCCCGTCGGAAAACGTTGATAGACACCTCCTGAAGGTCCTGTGACAACTTCTTCAAGTCTGCCACAGTCACTTCTCCTCCATCCTTCGCCAATTGCACCTGATCCTTCACCTCCTCCAGCTTGCAAACCATAGCTGCATATCCCTCATCTTGGTCAATCCCCGGGAATGCCCTTATCGCAGCTTCTGTGTCTCTCACCACGAGACCAACGTCGGTCGCTGCCTCTACCCGACGCTTTCTCACTTGGTCCTGCTCCTTATATTTCTCACCTTCCGCAACCATACGCTCGATCTCTTCTTCGGTAAGTCCTGAGTTACCAACAACAGTGATGGATGTCTCCTGTCCAGAGACTTTCTCACTGGCACTCACGTTGATGATTCCATCGGCGTCGATATCAAAGGATACCTCAACTTGTGGGACTCCCTTGGGCATCGCAGGAATCCCGCTCAACTTGAAGTTCCCGATGAGCTTGTTATCCTGCACTAACCCTCGCTCTCCTTGGAACACCCTGATTTCCACACCTGTCTGGTTGTCCACACCCGTGGAGAAGACATCCTTCTTCTTTACTGGAACAACACTGTTACGCGGTATTAGTGGCGAGAAGACTCCCCCATACACCTCGATACCGAGTGTCAAAGGTGTCACGTCTAACAACAACACATTCTTGATGGCACCGGAGAGTACGCCACCTTGGATCGCCGCTCCAAGGGCAACAGCTTCATCCGGATTAACACTTGTAGAAGGCGCCTTTCCAAAGATGTCCGCCACTGTCTTTCTGATCTTGGGCATACGCGTCATACCTCCAACCAGAATCACCTCGTCGATGTCGTCCTTGCTCAAATCTGCATCTCTCAGTGCGCGTTTAACAGGGTCCACCGTACGGTTGATAAGGTGCAACGACATTTCGTCCAGCTCATCCTCTGTCAGTTTGAGCGAGATATGTTGCGTTCCATGGATAAAAGGAAGGTCAATGGTAGTTTCCTTTACGTGGGAAAGGTCAATCTTGGCCTTCTCTGCAGCTTCACGGATTCTTTGGACCCTTGGTCTATCCTGCGAAAGATCAATGCCCGTTCTCTCTTTGAAGTGTGACAGGATATATTGCACCAACAAGATATCAAAGTCCTCACCACCCAAGTGTGTGTCACCGTTGGTGGACCGCACTTCGAACACTCCATCTTCGATATCAAGGATAGAGATGTCAAAAGTACCACCGCCGAGGTCAAATACTGCAACAACGCCGTCTTTCGTTTTATCCAGTCCATAGGCCAATGCGGCAGCAGTAGGCTCATTCACCACCCTCAAGACGTTTAACCCAACGATCTGACCGGCATTTTTCGTGGCCTGTCTTTGTGAGTCGTTGAAGTAGGCAGGCACGGTGACGACAGCGTTCTTGATCTGCTCACCCAAATGGCTCTCCGCCGTCTCCTTCATCTTGTTCAGCACAAATCCCCCAATTTGCGAAGGACTGTACTTCCTTCCGAGGGCTTCCACCCAGGCATCACCGTTTTCGCTACTCACAATCTTGTAAGGCACATGAGCAGTATCGTACTTGATCTCAGCATCGTCGAACTTGCGCCCAATCAGTCGCTTTGTGGCATAGAAAGTGTTTTCCGTGTTCAGCACCATCTGTCTCTTGGCCATGGCACCGACAGTCACCTCTCCAGACTTGTCCAATGCCACTATTGAGGGAGTTGTGCGTGCGCCTTCGTCGTTTTCGATGATCACAGGCTCTTGGCCTCGCATCACAGCGACAGCAGAGTTCGTGGTACCCAGGTCAATGCCAATGATCGTGTCAGGGGCCCTGGTCGCAAGCCGGCGCAGGCCGATGGATCTCTGCAGTCCCCTGAGCATGTTTGACTGTGCTGCTTGGGGTTCGATGCTTGCGTTCTACGGGTTTGCTCGGTCAGTGATCTGCTTAACTATGGAGAGAGAGTTTCGAGGAGATATGGGTCGGAACTCACCTGGCACGAAGTCTCAGTCTCAATGCGATGCGCTTGTATACGGGCTAAAACAGTCATTAACTATGGTCATTACTCGTGTCACATCTTCCTCCACTGCTTGGGAAGGTACCTGCTCCCAATTACGGGCTCCAGAGCCCGCGGGAGCCACTCTGCTGCGTCACCTTTGAACCCCCATCCTCCATGCTTAGCAACCTCCTCCTCATCAATCTCCGTGTTGAACACCGCCACCTTGCCACCTTGCTTTCTCACCCGCTCCACGTACCCCATCGCTGGCCAGACTGTCCCCGAAGTTCCAATCACCAGCACCAAATCCACATGATGCGATGTGAGAAAGTTGTCAGCAGCATCAATCACCTTTAGCGGAAGAGATTCTCCAAACCAAACTATCCCAGGTCTCAAAAGACTGTTACACTTTGGACAGTGAGGAAGCTCTTCCTCGGAGATTGATGATACAGGTTTAACATCCGGCGATGAGGTCACCGATGACGGTTCTGTCTTGAGAGACTCCTCCAGTTTTCTCCTCTTGTCTTGCACTTCCCCATCCCCTTTCTTCCTCTTGTTGGGTAGTTCATCTTCGCTTCCTGCCAAGGCGGGCGTCAGTGGGTGCTCTCTGTTGGTCTCCTCGTAATTGCAGAAGAAACCTGTGCAACGCAGCCTGAACAGACTGCCATGGAGCTCCAGCATCGTGCTCTCGTCATGCCTTGCTCTGGCTCCCAGTCCATCCACGTTTTGCGTCAGTGTGAGAAACTCGGGACCCTTACGCTTGCTCAACTCTGCCAATGCAAAATGTCCTCTGTTCGGCCTGGCCTTCAACGCCTGTAATCGTCTGGAGCTGTAGAACTGCCAAACCAGGCCTGGATCTATATGAAAGGCATCAGGGGTTGCCAGGTCTATGGGTGAGTAGTTTCTCCAGAGGCCACCGGTGCCTCTGAAGGTGGCAATCCCCGATGATACACTCAGTCCAGCACCAACGACCGCGAGGATGGCCCGGGAGTTCAACAGATGGTCCTGGAACGCACCGAGATCGGAGATGTCGCGCGGTTTGGCCATTTCTGGTGAAATGTTCAGATGGGACTGGTGTGTGTGTGTGTGTGTGTGTGTCTACTGGGCTTAATGGTCACCTGGCAGCCCTTGTGAAGCTTGGTGGGACTCGTTCTTGTGACCCCAATCGCTTCAATTCTTTCGCGGGTTTTCCACACATCTTCTCTCTCTCGCATTTTGATCAGTGACGAACCAATCTCCACCCATGTGAGGTTCCGCTTCCTGTGGGAGCCACTATGGTACTATGGCAGGCTATGGGATCGTGACATCTGGATTGACCTGCCCTTGAAGAGTCCTGAGAGCCTTTTTCTTTTCTTTTTTTTTTTACTCTGATGAGTCGAGCTGTCGTTTTTGTGTCACCTCCATCGATACTCAACAGGGAAAGTCAGATCTTCCCTCCTTGTCAGATGCTCCAGTACTCCTCTTCCAGAGACTTGAATGTGGCATTCGACGATGTTGTTCTCTTATGGTGCGCTCTTGACACTCGCCGCTTCTGTGACTGCCTTTGACCCAACGTATCTGTCCAAGACGACCACCAGCCTTCAAACTCCGTTTGTGCTCGCTCCACACTATGGCCAAGATGGGACTGCACCGTTCTCAAACTCGTCTGTTGTACGCGCTCCCCAGTTTGTGCAATACAGAGATGTACCGCTCTCAAACTCATCAGTTGTACCGGCGTCAACTCTGCACCAGGGCAAGCTCGCTCCTATTGAGGTTGTCGGGAACAAGTTCTTCAACAGCAAGACAGGAGAGCAGTTTTTCCTCAAGGGTATTGCATACCAGCCGAGTAGAGCCATAAACGATATCATTGCCTTCCTGTACGATGGGTTGACAATCATCGATCCGATGGCTGACCCTCGACTCTGCTTGCGTGACTTGCCATACTTGAGGGGATTGGGCGTCAACACCATAAGGGTCTACTCCATTGACACTGACAAGAACCACGACGCCTGTTTTGAGGCTTATCGTGAGGCTGGAATCTACGTCATTGTGGACTTGAGTGAGCCAAGCTTCAGCGTTGACAGAAGCAATCCCATCTGGGACACCAATCTCTTGAACAGATACAAGAGCGTTGTCGACCTGTTGAGTAAGTACGATAACGTTTTGGGATTCTTTGCAGGCAATGAAGTAACCAACGATCGCACCAACACGGATGCCTCTCCATTTGTCAAGTCGTCAATCAGAGATGTCAAGAACTATATCAAGTCCAAGAACTACAGACAGATCCCAGTCGGGTACTCCACCAACGATGATGCAGAGACGAGAGATGCCTTGGCACGCTATTTTGCCTGTGGCGAAGTGTCTGCGGACTTTTATGGTATCAATATGTATGAGTGGTGTGGGTACTCGAGCTTCCATACCAGTGGCTACAAAGAACGAACCGAAGAGTTCAAGAACTATCCAATTCCCGTCTTCTTCTCTGAGTTTGGCTGCAACTTGGAAAGACCTCGCCCGTTCACAGAAGTGGAAGCTCTCTTTGGCCGATTGATGACCGGCGTTTGGTCCGGAGGTATTGCTTACATGTACTTTGAGGAGCCCAACGAATATGGTGTTGTCGAGGTGTCTCCAAATGGCGATGTTTCTCCATTGCCCGACTACTTTAACTTGCAGAAGGCTTACGCCAATGCCAATCCAAAAGGTGTCACGTTGGAAGAGTACAAGGCAACTTCCCAGCTCATCTCACCCCCAAATTGTCCAGGTAAAAGTTCGTTCTGGAAAGCTTCAAACGTTCTCCCACAGGCACCGGATCAAGTGAAGTGTGATTGTATGGAGAGCTTGTTGCAGTGCAAAGTTGCTCCTGGAATCAAGAACAGAGACTTATCCAAGGCCTTTGAGTTTGCCTGTGGCAAGACCAGCTGCTCTGAGATCCGTACTGATGGTGTTGAGGGCGTTTATGGTGCGTTCTCTGGCTGTACGTCCCTCCAGAAGACCTCATATGTATTGAACGAAGTGTTCAAGAATGGAGCAGCAGAGGGCGAGAGCTGTGACTTCAATGGTTTGGCACAGTTAGCAAACGGTGCTGCCACTGAAAGGGAATTACACTCCAGAGTGATCTCTAATGGAGAAACATGCGCTGATGTATTGGGTGAAGAACTTCTTATGGGGCTCATGAAATCTGCTGATGCGATTGCAGCTAACAAGGAAAGGCTTCGGAACGCCTCAAACGAATCTCATGGAGGGGGCTCTCCACTTGACAACAGGGCTTCATCTGGAAAGTTCTACTTCAACCTTACCGTTGATGTTGCCTTGGCTTTCCTCTTTGTGACCACGGTTACTTTTATGGCATGAGCATTTTTATTTGACGTGAATTTTTGCATGAATATGTACATCCTTAGTAGCTATGTGACTTGAGTCATTATCATTATCATCAATCTGATTTTGGTCCCCATTTGACCCCAAGGAACCCGGCATTTGGGTCTCTTGACCCCAAGAGTTTTGGCTTTGGAGGGCTAATGATGTAATGTCTCTTCTCGCCAGGAACGTCCAGGTACATGTACGAATACTCCGGATGGAGCACATCCGACTGTATGGTCTCGAGTTGCACCGATCCATGCTTCTGTGCGCTCTCAACGTGGAATCTCATGAAGAGATGTTCGTTGCCCGATTTGTCCGTACGACGAGTAGTGGAGATTGGCCTGTTTCTCGTCCATTTGTTGTCCGTAGTCTCACCATAGGCCTTGAGTCTCTTTCCAGGCTCCAACAGCAGCAGCTCCTGAGCCTGGGCATCTTTCTCAATGAGGCCCACTGCCCTGTTGAACACCTGTGTGTCGCCCGATGGGAGGACTATCTCAGCCACCACCAAGTAGATGACCAAACCGGCAAGTCCAGTTGCACCAATGACGACAGTAGATGCGATGGCAAATGTGGAGGCGGTCTTGACACGGGCCCAGAGCGGGATCTTTGGCTTCTTGTCCTTGGGGCCCGAGGAGCCCTGCGAGCCTTGCGAGCCTTGCGAGCTCTGAGTCTGTTGCCACAGACGCGTCGACGTAGAGATATTCGAGCGCAAAAGCTGTGGTGCAATTGGACTGAGACCAACGCGACCAGCAGCGACTGAAGCCCTTGGAAGAATCATAGTGAAAGAGGTCTTTCTTGTTGAGATTCTCTCCGCCGTTCAGCCCGTGAGGCCATCGACGTTTTTTTTTGGGCCAATGCTGTCACGGATGGGTTCCCTTCCCCCCCGCACAAATCCAAAGAAACTAAAACTACAATTGTCACCACAAGACGTTCATAGGGCGTATAATATCACTTTCTATTCCTCCGTGTCACCAGTGAAGAAGTCGTAGATCGTGTTGTTCGGGTTGATCTGGTAGACGCTTTTCTCGTGTGTCTCGCGACCTTCTGTCTCGTGCTCAATGTCTGGAATAGAGCCTCGCAGCTCGAGGAAAGTTCTGTCCTTTTTCAGCCTCTTGAGCACCTTGCGTGCAATCGTCTGCTCTTCCAAGAGCTCCTTCATGGTTTCTATCTTATCACCGATTCCCTTGAGGTATCCATCGACAAGGTCATCAGCTGTGACCCCAGTTCTCGTGTCCGAGTCGTTGGCATCGTTCTCCTTATCCCTCTCGGAAATTATGTACGCCATTGCGTTTCTAATCTCAATGAACTTTTCATATGGGATGGAGATCTTCTGCTTCTTCTTCTTAGCTGGAAGATCATTCTCTGGCGGCGGCGTCTCTGGCTCATCATCGGCTTGTTCAGGAGCATCGCCAGCGTCACCCATATTGGTATCCTCCGCATCGTTGGCGTCCTGATTGTCATTATTGTCATCATCATCACCGGCATCTTCGGGGAGGTCGACATCATCAAAGTCCACTCTAATGATCGACTGCTTCAGAAGATCGTAGGCTTCACCAACGACAGCCTCGTCAATGGTGTTCGAACAACTTGCTCTGGCAATTGCCTCTGATAATCTGATCATCGACTCCAATTGACGAACGGTGATTCTATAAGAACTTCTTCCTGATCCTTGGGCATCATCTGATCTCAATTCTTTGTACTTTTCAATAAGAAGCTTTCTTGCGTTTTTGGTCATTCGTGGCTTGAAAGTTCTGGCGTACTTGATATACCTTAACACTTCTGCAGCGCTATATGGAGGCTCAATGGCATCGTCACGCATCATGTGCAAGTTGACAATATGTGATGCCAGCTGTGTATCAACTCTTTCATTAGGATCGTCGAGAATGACAAAGAAAAGGTCAAATCTCGACATGATAGGTGCCGTCATGTTGAGGTTGAATCTCAGACTTGCCTTTCTGTTATAACGTCCACCGATTGGGTTAGCAGCGGCAAGAATAGAAGTTCTGGCATTCAACGTAGCATGGATACCGGCCTTCGCAATCGAGATCGTCTGCTGTTCCATGGCTTCATGGATAGCCACTTGATCCGAGATGTTCATCTTGTCAAATTCATCAATACAGCAGACACCATTGTCCGCCAGCATGAGTGCACCAGCTTCAATGGTGAACTCACCCGTCTCTTCGTCACGGACCACTGCTGCTGTCAGACCTGCTGCAGAAGATGCCTTACCAGATGTGTAGATGGATCTTGGGGCAAATCCTGTCACGTATTTCAAGAACTGTGACTTGGAAGTGGATGGGTCACCAACGATACACACGTTGATATCACCTCTCAGCTTGATACCATCCACAGTCTTCTTATGAACACCACCAAGAAGTTGGAGAAGAACACCCTTTTTGACAATCTCATGGCCGTAGACAGCCGGAGCAATGGATGAGACCAGCTTGGAGTAGATGTGAGGGTCTTCAAGCATCTTTTTGAGTTCATTCTTCTCAGCATCTGTCAAACTCTCCAAGAACTGTTCTTGATCAGCATCTAGAGTGTCATCGGCGTTCTCCTCATAACTTTCACCAGCACCATTGCTTATCAATGAGGCAACGTAGTTACCCAAAAACGCAATGGAGTACGTCAGATCTCTCACTCCCAAGGTTTTCAGACCGGTGACACCAGAGTTCAAACCTTCGTTTCTTTGACCCTCTCTGATGGAACTTGGTCTGACACCTGGTAATCCCAACTGTGAGAGATCTGGCAGGACAATAGGTGTTCCGCTGAACTTGCAACGGTCACCAGGCTTGGCCTTCTCGACAATGTCACCTCTAAGAACGATCTCAAAAGTTCTTGGCATGGATCCAGAAGGAATCTCGCTCGAGTTCTCTTGGATTCTTAGCTTTTGCCAATCGGTAAACTGTGACTTGGCGATGTTTAGCGTCCACATAGCCTGGTTCACACATTGAGGGTTTGGACAATGTGTTGGTTCGGTGTATTTGAAGACTTGCTCAACACCTTCAACAACGGCTCTGCATTGGTCGCAACTGAAAGTTGCCCTGTATAGTTCTGGACGAACTTCTGATGTTCTAGTCACCGTTCCCGAGATGCTTAATAAGGAACCGATTTGGTCTGCTCTGATGTCTCTGATATTTTGCAAACTCATCAGGTTATAAAACCCAATGTGGAAGACCCTCTCAACGGCATCGAAACTGGAAGCATTCGATGCACCAGTATCAGCCTCTGAATCGTTGGAGGTGTATCCCGTTTTCAAAAGCAGTGGAACGTGTCTTCTGATGACTTTTCTGAGGGCCTTGTGAAGGAAGGGCAAGAATCTGTAGTATTGCTCAGTCACAGCGGTGGCCAGTACACCGTTTTCACGTGTCACCATATGTCTGTAGTCGATGAAAAGAGAAGTTGTTTCTGTTTCCTTCATCGATTCGAGCTTGGCTAGGTAGATCTTTCCACCAAATCTCTCATGGAGAAGCTTTTCCGTCTGTGTTGCATGTTCAAGCTCCTGATCAAGCGTGAACTCCTCCAAGAACTGTTCAAAGGCCTCAGCAACTTTCTCACCAGTGTTATCGGAGATCTTCTTGATGGCATTCAAGTTTCTTCTGTTGATACGTTCGATGGGTTCGTTCTCATTGCCCTGTGTGTCGGGGGCGCCAGCGTTTGTGAAGTCTGAAAAGATGTTGGAGCCAGGATCACGCTCCTGTGGGTTGTTGCCAGCAATGGATGACGGTGGCAGCGATGTAGCAGGGGATGACATCGAGTTTGGACTCTTTGGATGTTGTGTAGAAGAAGGGAAACGCGTCACCAACTTTTTCTTGGAGCTTCATCAAGACGCCAAATTTCGTGCAGCGCGCATTTAATTTTCCCGATCCGGACGGCTTTTCCTAATTTGGGTTCAACTGTAGGTAAAGGGGACTACATTTAAGCCATAAAGATAGCGCGTGATAAAAGTAAATAGTTTTGAAAAGAGTCCAACATCAGGGCAGTGGATTTTTGGGTATCATAGCCCCTCATCAAAAAATGAGGCGGAGAAGGCCTTTTTTCGGTCTCGAGTTTGCCGATGATTTAGCAAAAAATCAAGAGATCAAGCATCAAACATCAGCTCGTAGCAAAACGTAACAAACGAGGTGAAAGAAAAGTGTCGTGAAGAAATGTTTTTTTTTAGCTGACTGCTTCAAAAGAAAACAAAGTTAGCGGTACCAGAGGTGACCGAAACGGTACAGCCATCGGAACCAGAACCGGTGTAAGAACCATCAATGTAAGAACAGTCACCAACGGCACTAGAGCCATCGGTGGCCTCAATCTTGATGTTGTAGTTTGGAGGGTTCTTGTTGTTTGGATTTGGAATGATGGACAAGTAAGTGATACCGTTGGTGTAACCAGATCCCAAGACAACTGGGGCCCAGTTACCGATACCAGAGCCATCAGTACCCCAGACACAGCCATCCTCGACAGAGACACCAGCATCGTTGACGTAGTACTGAGCGGAGGTCTTACCGCCCTTCCAGTTGTAGTAGTCATCGGACTTGACAACGGACATTGGCTTCTGGGAACCAGCCTTGACGAGGGTTGGAACGTTCATGTTCTCAGAACCTGGGTAGTCGGTACGGCAAAGGGCAATCTCCTGGTCAACGTTGTTGACAGCGTAGGAGGAGTCAACACCCCATTCACACAGTGCCTTCTTGTCGGAGTTCGATCTGTACAGGAAGCCATTCTGGCAGTACAAACCACCGACGGAGATTCCGGACGCTGGCTGGGATGATGGCCATTGGGTCTTGGACATACCGGCCTGGCAAGCGTAAGAGCAGTAGTAACCATCCTCACAAGAAGAGGAAGTGTCACCGTTGGAGTTCATTACAGAAGCCCAACCACCAAAGTTCATCCAGTCGAGGGCAATGACACCCTGACCAGATGGGAAAGAGGAGCATGCAATGGTACCATCCTCAAAGTCCTCGGAAGGGTCGCTGAAGTCTGACAAGTCACCGTCAATACCACCAGAGGAGGAACGAGAGGAGGAACCAGAGGAGGAACCAGAGGAGGAAGACGACTTGGTGGAGGCAGCCTGGGCAGAGGAAGAAGTTGAGGTGGTGGTCTCAGCAGCGGTGGAGGACTCCAAGGTGGTGGTTTGGGCCTTAGCCTGAACAGCGCTGGTAGCCTGGGCCTGGGCCTGGGTGGTCTCGGCGGCAGTGGTGGCAGCGGAAGTGGTGGCAGCAGCGACGGTGGATGTGCCAGCAATTGGGTTACCGTTGGCGTCAACGTAGGCGATCTGGGTCTCGGTGACGACCACAATAGCAGCTTCACGCTTGTGGTTGTGGTGCTCGTGTACCGGAGCGGCAATGACAGTGGCGGCGAGGGCCAGGATTGGAACGAAAGTGTACTTCATAGTGTAACTTCTGGGAGTGTAAACAAGGGAACGTGGGTGTAAATATCGACAATAATGAGCGTGGGTGCGATTTTACACAAGGTGAACGAGAGAGCGTGTGGTTAAGGGAATGTGGAGTGTCGTGTGGGACGCTGTGGGCTCTCTTGAATCGTTGGAAGCGGAAAGGGGAAAATACGAAACAGCGCGGATCTGGCGATACTTTATACGGCCGGGGGAGTGCTCTTACCGTAAAATTTCCCTCATTGGGCAGTTTCCCGATCCGGTCGTTTAAATTGTCTGCAGGAGGCTGCGTGCTGCGCCGGTCTAGACCGCGGGCTTTTGGGTGGAGCTGAAGATTTTTCCACCAGGGGAGGGGGACTCCTACACGAGCGACGATGGGTGTGGTACTTGGAGAGGGTTCGTAGACGGGTGTTACTCTTGGTGGTTGGTTGTGGCTGTATCCAATGCTTGCCCCCCCACTCA
>PPNZ03000026.1:94518-131309 GCA_003708355.3 Williopsis maclurae
CCCTACCCGACGCTCTTCCGATCTTGAGTCCCCTGCTGTTCGCCGTCGTCCACTGATCGATTGGGAAAGCGAGAAAGCGATCAACTAATCAACATCGATTAGGTTCACCGCTATAGCCTACCACCGAGGGCCGAGGTCCACTTATCCAGCCTACGAATACGCCTCTTTTTTCACATTGGAGAGCAGGGACACACACCGGCTTAGTAGTAGAAGTGTACCCAGCATCGCTCTACAAGGCCAAGCCTCCGCTCACGACATCACATCTTCCTGCACTTCATCTATGACCAAATGCGGAAGTGATATTGTGTGCGTTTCTTTTCTGCTCGCGCCCGGAAGTAACGTACGGCCGCGTCTCGACACACATTGAAGATGCAAGAAAAAAAACACGGAGAGGCAGTCTCAGGAGGAGATTGGGACAGTTAGGCACGACGGCTGTGTGTCCTAGTCCGGACTTTAGTGTATATGCTTGTGCTTTCCCTCACATATCTGCCGTTGGCCCCCTCTGTCTGGTCCTCTTGTCTGGAGGATGAGCCCGCTTCCTCCTCTCAATTTCCCTTCCCTGCCCAAAGATCAACATCCAATCACCGCATAAATGAAAGTGACTAACGCAGTGTGTCCTGCCCAGCTCTCGGTGCCTGCTTTCTTTTTGCTCAAGCCAGTTTGATCACCTCGGCAATGCAACGATGCAACTCCGATATTTGAGGACACTAGTAGTCTGGACCTATGCCGTTAGGGCTCTGTCTAGATCCTTGTAATTGCTTCCCTGTGTGCAACCTCTGTATCACACTCTACATCATCCCCAGCACTAGTGAATTGTTTCTATTCTGATCTTTAATATAGTTGGCTTTGCTGGCCTCCGATTAAATGTTTCAAATTATTTCCTACTCACCCTTTCTGATGGTCGTAAAAAAAAAAAGGGAAACGTCATCCCTTTAAATGGGGTTATAATGATCATGAAACAGGCATTGAGACGAGCCATCAACATTTGTAACCCTTGGAGCTCGTATTCGGCAAGTCTTTACCACCAGTAATCCCACTCTGCAATGTTGTCACTACAAGAACCCGTCCAGGTGCCTATCACATGCATTACTCATTTGTCTCATTTCAGTTATCTCTCTCCTCCTCCTTCCTCTTGCCTAGTTCGTGCCCTCGCGGCACTTGCAGCACTTGCAGCACTTGCATCCCTTGCGTCACTAGCATTCCTCGAATCCCTAGCAGCCCTAGCAGCCCTAGCAGCCCTAGCAGCCCTAGCAGCCCTAGCAGCCCTCGTGCACGACCTCGTTTGCCTCAAAGGTCTCCCCGAGGTGGTGGCGGTCCTCAAGCCGGTCTCCAAGCTTATCGGCCCTGGTGTCGTTTCACCGGACGCACTTGTAGTTGTAAGTGGGGCCTGCGCCAATGCGGTGAATGTCTGGTCCTCAGCATCGTCGTCTAGGGTTCGTGAGCGTGCCAATTCATGAGCGGTAGCGAGCCTACCCAAGGCCGTCTCTGTGGAGTCAAAGTTTCTAGTAGTGCCTCCACTCCCGGTGGAGCTGAAGTTGGATGTTATATGCACAACGTCGCCTCTTTGGTTCAGCCCCAGCAGCATCCGTGAGCTGCCCAGCCCAAGCGATTGGCGTCTCATGTGTTGCGTCAGCGACGAGCTATCGGGCTCGTTGAGATTGCTCAGCAGCGAAGATGTCACGGCACTGCGTCTTGGAGAGGACCGCGACGATGAGGCCAGCGGCCCATCTAAAGGCTCTTGCGTGTCTTCTCCCTGTGGTAGCGCCACAAGGTCGTTTGTCTCACGGTCCAACACAACAACAACAGGGCCGTCTCTCGTAGCAGGGCCCAACAACGTTGAGATATTCGGTAGATTGATACGTGAAGGAGGACGCTCGTAGCCCTGTCCGGAATGCACTGCGCTTCGACAGAGCGGACAGGTTGTGTTGGCAGAGAGCCACTCGGATATGCACGAGCGGCCAAACAGATGGCCACAGGGTAGCAGCACGGACTCATGGTGGTGATGGGAATTGCTCTGCACGGAGGAGTCCTCGGTAGCCAGTTTCGCTAGCCGTCTCTTCTTCCTTGGCGGGCTTGACTCGAGATGATAAGGGTCGTAGCAGATGGGACACGCTTCGGACGATTCCACGGCACGGGGCAACTTGTCGACAAAGTCTGCTGGAACCCCGACTGACCTCTTGAACGAGCATGCTGCGATGGCGCTGAGTGCGATGCTTGCTGCAAACTCGATGATGGCGTTTGTCTCCAGCTCCGTTCTGTTTGAGGGGATGTTGGGCACGTTGAGCACGATGGACCCCGTGCGGGCGGACTCTGAGTTGTCCGGGACGGGCGGCTCCTGCTGGTAGATGTAGTTGACGGAGACAAGCATGTTGCGCTGCATCACCGCCGACTGGTCGTGCTGGTCGTGCTGCTCGCGGAGAAGCACCTCGGGCAATTGGAATAGCACATTCTCCGAGCTGGAGCTGCCGAACTGGAAGATCACGAAGGTGTTGGACCTGGGCTTGTTAGCATGCTGCTGCCCAGCCCACTGCAAAGCAATGTCACACTCACCTTTCGACGGGCATACTCCTGGGTATTTGGTGGGAGATATGTGAGATGTGAGAGAGACTTTGGGTTGTGGTTTTGCGGTCAAAATAAAGCCACAGATGGGAAACAAATGAAATGTAAGTTGACAGCTTGCAAAACTATAAGGGAGCACAGTACTCTTGGCTGGTTAGGGGACCATCGAAGTTAGAAACAGACCAACTCTTTTAGCAAGGCAGCGAGTAGAACTGAGAGCCTTGTAGAACCCCACCCTTGTTGTCCTTCTCCTTCTCCTTGTGCGTGTCCCCGTCTGCTCCGCTGGCTGCTCTCCCGGCGCTGGACCGACAAAATTCCACCCGGTTCAAAACACAGAATGTAACCTATTAACAGGCACACATGATGGGAATCTTCCAGCAGTTCCAGAGAGACCGCAGGCTGCAGCTCGGGGCCCTGCTCTTTGTCGGTCTGGTGATATACCTGCTGAGCCCTCGAGCCAACAGCGGGTTCACCTCGGAGGAGATCAATGACCTTCTCTCTGGCACCAACACCGAATCAGACGTTGAGAAAGTCCCAGTGGCAGCCATGCAGCTCAAACACCCCTTTGTCGATGCGTCTAAGCAGTACGGGGACAATTGGAAGGTCCATGGCGACGCCTTTGTCGATGGCAACCACCTGAGACTCACGTCTGAGGTGAAGGACCAGAGCGGGCTCATCTTCAACAAGAACGGCTTCAGCAACCTGGGGTTCCAGGTGGATTTCTCCTTCCATATCCATGGGAAAGCCACCGGGTCCGGGCTCAAGGGCGACGGCATGGCGATGTTCATCACCGACAGGCCGCTTAATGAGGGTCCTGTCTTTGGAGCACAGGATCGGTTCGATGGGCTTGGTGTGTTTATCGACACGTATCGCAATGCCAAGAAGGGGAAGGTGTTCCCCTACATCAACGTTATGAATGGCGATGGACAGACACTGTACGACAAGCAGAACGACGGCAAGGCCAACCAGCTGGCAGGTTGTACCGCGAGACATATCTACAACCCACGCAATGGCATTGCACACGCAAGGCTCATACACACGACACAGGACGGATATCTCTCCCTAGACTACAAGGTTGAAGAGGAATGGGTGAACTGTTTCAGCATCAAGGATGTCCACATCCCTCACACGAGGTATCTCGGATTTGGTGCCTCCACGGGCGATCTCTTTGAAAACGTTGACCTTTATGAGGCACAGGTGTCCCAATTGCAACACCATGGCAAAGTTGTCCAGTCGTTTGAGGAGTTTGCCTCCGATGAGGCTAAGGAGGAAGTACAGGAGAAGAAGGAGTCTCGGTATGAAAAGAAACGTGCATGGAAGAAGCAGCGCAACGAGAGGCAGAGGTCCAAGCTCAGGGCCAAGTTGAGAAACAACAAGAATAGACAGGAAAGACTGGTTGATAACGGTGGCGGAGATGAAGGTCCAGGGTTCTTTAGCACTCTCTGGTGGCTCATAAAGACTGTTTTCACGCTGCTCTGCGCCCTTGTGGTGCTCTACGTTGCATTCACGGTATACCGTGTCAAGAAGAGAAGTTTCAACCTGAAAAAGAAGCATACGGGGCTATTGGATTGATAGAAAAGAAATGCTTGAACCGGTGCTATACGAAAAGTTTGTAGCAGTTAGATCAGGCTTTCCTCTTGGAGCCAGAGGCACCAGTTTTCGTCTTGGTCGTCTCAGCATCGGGGAGCTTTGTGACATTGAGCCCCAACCCATAGATGTCGTACTGAATGCCCAACACTTTAAGCAATGAGTTGTCACTGACGGGCCTTGACTCGATCTTCTGGAACTGCTTCGCCTTGAGGACTTTGATCAGTTCATGGTCGGTGTTGAGCACTTCAAACAGGACAAGGATCTTTGGCGCCTTGCTGTTGTTCAACTGGCCGGATCTGAACACGGTCCAATCGATCAAGTCTTCAATGATACCGGATTTCCAGTACACTTTTCTGACACCGGCACCGGTGATCTTGGAGACAAACCGTTCTGGGGTAGACATGTCGGTTATAGGTACCAATGATACCACAGCGATCGGGGTGTCCCTGTAGATGACCACCCTTGTGTTTTCAGCAATATCCAAGAGTTCCTTGCCACGCTTGTCCAACTTCTTAGCGTTGATCGCTGCAAACTCCTTCAACTCCAGCCCAAACACAGCTTCGCTGTTGTCCACGATGTCATCAGCTCTAGACCTCAGCACATTTGTTGGTCTTGTGACCAATGTGGCAATAACGGAGATGATCATCGTGGCAATAACGCCTGTACCCATAACTTGGTCCAAGTTCAACTTCAGCAGCTCCACGCCACCACGCTGGAGGATTTCGCCTAGCTTCCAGTATCCAACTGCGGAGACGATGGCAATGAGCGTGCTTATCACGAGTGGATGACGGATGATGGCCGCATTGGCACCGGACTGCTTCTGTCTTTGGAAGTCGATGGTGAGGTTCAACGCCGCCTCCGAGAGCTCAGGGGTGAGCTTTGTGGATGCGATGGTTGGCGGCGCCTGGTCATCGACAAAGTCACGCAGGCCAGCGTCTTTCTGTACAGACATTGCGATGTTGTAGTAGTTGTGTTGTCCTGTAGTGAAGAGTCTCGATGACTTGGCACAAAGATTTTTAGGCACGACGACATCGCTCACGTGGGGCTCGTGTGGTCAAAAGGGTTTAGGCCGTAGAACCAACACACATGGAGAAGAGAGAAGAGACACAAACATGGCTCCACGGTAATTATGTGCTGAGCAAGTGACACAGAGAAAACCACCACACCACCACTGAGGAGTCCATTGGGTGGGTTCCCTCGACCGACACCCACCCGCACACGGGAACCACCCATCCAACACCGCACCTCTGCTCCTTTTCAGCTCTTAGCGCAATTTTGCGAAAAACAACAACAAAAAAAAAAAAAAAACACACCGAGGTGCAGCGGTGAAGCCTCGGCCTGCGTATCGGCCGAAGAAGTGATTTAAAGCCGTTAAGGCAAAGACAGAAAAGAAAAAAAATTACAAACAACAAGGCCCACCTGAAAAACCCGCATATGTATGGGAGAGGGCACAGATGGGGTTTTGTGTGTGTGTGGGGGGTGGGGGGTGGGCCGGGTATTCAGGCTAGATCCGTTGCAATGTTGTTCATGCATTTGTGGGTACTGTAGAGGGCCGCGGGAATCTCGGCCCAGTGACCGCTTCTGGTGACGAAAGCCGGCCAGTGACTGCAAAAACCCGCATCTTCCAGCACAACCGTTTTTTCTTCCGGATAAGACGGACGATAGACGTCATCGGAGGGGTAAACCATGCACTCGTTGGATGGGCTAGAATGATGAGTGAAGCGATTCCCGGTTACTAAGTGTGGCTTCGGGTTTTATTTAGGGCCGTCTTTCTGATGGTAGGCACCAAACGGCACTCTGTAGCATTTGGAGTTTGGAGACCAAATCACATCCCAGCCCTCATAGGAAGGGCGGTGGGGGATACGCGAGATGATCTGGCGGACATTGCTTGGCACCACAGTTTTTTTCTTCCTTCAATTCCACCCCACTCTCCTCCACCCTTCACTCATGTGCGTACGGCGTACGGGACCGTTGTACTCTGCATGGTCGCTTCCATCGCTGATTGGCCCGAGCCCTGGATTTGTATGGTGCAAACCCTAACTCCATTATACCACCATCTTTTTCGATGAGGGAAATCAAGGCCTTGTGGCGATGGGCATTGTTGATAGATGATAACGGCGATGTTTCAAAATTGGCTTCCAAAGGCTTAGATAATGTAGCTTAAATGAAACGTGGGCCAGTTAAGCAGCACACATGCAGGCTGCCCTAATGACAGCAACGGGGAAATACACTTGGGGAATTGGGATCCAGTGTTCTTCGTAGGCTGGACGGAGTAGTGTTTCCATGTAGTTTCAACTGTCTACGCTCATAGGTGGGCTATTTGTGCCATTGTCTCGAGACAGGTTTTCGAGCACGGAGTACAGGGGATTAGTTCTCCGTTAGGGCTGCCTCATGAGGCCAAGACCAAGCCAGTTTCTGGAATTAACAAGCCAGCCCAAGCGACAGCTTCATGCCTCGATTCCCAATCCTTACTGGATTCTCCAACGAGCCACTAAAGTCCCATCTGGAAACTCATCCCTACATGGGACAACGGGTGCCTGAGTGTTCGCCGGATAAGTCCCGCGCTATCTTGCCGGAGGAGCACTTGATCCATGGGCAAAAAAAAAAAAAAAACCCGCTCAGTGGACATAAAAGCCAGATTGGCGATGGGCCAGCCAAAGAGCTGCTGAGAGAGAGATAGACCGATGGAAAGAGGGAGCAGCAGCAGCAACAGCATTGGGCAGGTAGTGTGGCCCTTGCTGTGGAGGCAACAGTAGAAAGCCAATTCCAAAGCCACTGGGGGTGTGAGTGAATATGCCTCCAAGCGCCCCAAAGCTCGAGGCCAATGACGTTATCGTTCCGTGTGCGTTTTTTTTTTTTGTTTTTTCATGCGCTGAGAGGGGGAACCGACGACGACATTTTCGGCCCCGCCGGCCGACGCTGCGCTGGGGACAACAACAACACAGACACACACACACAACGGGTGCAGACAGGGGACGGGTCCAGGTCCAGGGTAGCGATGTTTCCGGCATAGCTACAAAGACGGTCTGTAGCCGGGTGGCTCCGATCACCCACCACCCACCTCCACCCGAGACCACACTAGCAACACCAGCAGAAGCAGCCACGCGACCACCACCACCATCACCAGCCAAAGCGTGCGCGGGCGTGTGTCTTCCCGATTGGGCAGAAGGTAAACTTCGCTGTTGAGCCATTAATTCGCTGGGGGCCGGAACCGCCGTCCGTTTGCGCAAATCGGCGCAAAAAACCCGCCAGCCGCTCTCCCGCACTCGCAAACCGCGCATGCAGCTGATAAGTGGCAGCAGCCCGTTTTGGGCCTCTGATCGGCTTTGTCGCGGCCATTTCGCTCTGCTCGCCCCGTTCGGCAACGGTATATAAGGAAATGGGCTGCACCAGGAAAAAAAGCTCTCGTCGAATTCTTCTCTCTTTCTTCTTGTACTACAGCATTTGCAATTCCAAAGATTTGTCTTCTTCCAGTGTCTCCTTGACTCTAACAGATACACACACTTCTCTGGAATAACAAAGTAAGTCGCCCCCCCAATATTTGCTACTGATCCCGTGCTTTTGTTTGTTTGTGTTTGTTTGTCCCTCCCTTTTACCTGCCCCTGTTTACCCTTGCCGAGGCTGGCAATTGGTGTTTGGAGTGGTGGAGCTCTCTCTCAGCATGATCCACCCTGAGATACTGGGGCCAATCCCGCCAGCAATGTGATGTGCCTGCCCTTTCATTGACAAATCCTCTCTCGCACCACCACCACCAGCGGCCCAATCTGTGCCGCATTGGGCACTTTGCTGCTTCGGGAAAAGAAAGCTCCGTTTCGGGCCTGGGGCCTGAAAAGCAACAAACAATCACCCGCCGGTTCCCGCGGTTACGCTTGGCTGCGCTGTTTTTCCACCCCCTCCTCCTTCGCGAATTTTTCTTTTCTCGGCCGCTTTTTGCTTTTTACCAAAAGAAGCAAAAAAAAGTGAAAACGCCGCTCTGATTGGCCGATTCGCGCCGATGCCTCCGATTGGCTGCTTTCGGCACGGCGGCTCCATTCCCAAACGACAACGACGGGCATCGACAAACACAAATAAAAAACACACCGGATCCCTCCCCCCTTGATCAGAACTTTTCCATACTAACAACCACTCCCAGATGTCTTCCACAGAACCAACTGTCGAGAAGGTCCCAAAGGCTGACGCCGATGAGGATGAGGATGAGGACATTGATGCCCTCATCGAGGAGCTGCAGTCCGACAATGGCGGCGACGAGGAGCTCGACGTTGAGGAGGGTGAGGCTGGTGCCTCTGCCCGCCCAGTGCCAGAAGAGCTTCTCCAGACCGACCCTGCCTACGGTCTCAGCTCCGACGAGGTGTCCAAGAGACGCAAGAAGTTTGGTCTCAACCAGATGGCTGAGGAGAAGGAGAACTTGTTTGTCAAGTTCATGACCTTCTTCATCGGTCCTATCCAGTTCGTCATGGAGGCCGCCGCCATCTTGGCTGCTGGTCTTGAGGACTGGGTCGATTTCGGTGTCATTTTGGGTTTGTTGATGCTGAACGCTACCGTTGGTTTCGTCCAGGAGTTCCAGGCTGGTTCTATCGTTGAGGAGCTTAAGAAGACCCTCGCCCACACCGCTGTTGTCATCCGTGACGGTTCCCTCGTTGAGATCCCAGCCAACGAGGTTGTTCCAGGTGAGATCTTGCAGCTCGAGGATGGTGCCGTCATCCCAGCTGATGGTCGTCTCGTCACTGAGGGTTGTTTCTTGCAGATTGACCAGTCCGCTTTGACTGGTGAGTCCTTGGCTGTTGACAAGCACTTTGGTGACTCTGTCTTTTCTTCTTCTACCGTTAAGCGTGGTGAGGGCTTCATGGTTGTCACCGCCACTGGTGACAACACCTTTGTTGGTCGTGCTGCCGCCCTTGTCAACAAGGCCTCTGGTGGCCAAGGTCACTTTACCGAGGTTTTGAACGGTATCGGTACTATCTTGTTGGTTTTGGTTATCATCACCTTGCTCCTCGTCTGGGTTGCCGGTTTCTACAGAACCAACCCAATTGTTAGAATGCTCAGATACACTCTTGCCATTACCATTGTCGGTGTCCCAGTTGGTTTGCCAGCCGTTGTTACCACCACCATGGCTGTCGGTGCCGCCTACCTCGCCAAGAAGCAGGCTATTGTCCAGAAGCTTTCCGCTATTGAGTCCCTCGCTGGTGTCGAGATCCTCTGTTCCGACAAGACTGGTACTTTGACCAAGAACAAGCTTTCCCTCCACGAGCCATACACCGTTTCCGGTGTCGATGCCGACGACTTGATGTTGACCGCTACTCTTGCTGCTTCCAGAAAGAAGAAGGGTCTCGATGCCATTGACAAGGCTTTCTTGAAGTCCCTTATCTCCTACCCAAAGGCCAAGGCTGCTTTGACCAAGTACAAGGTTATTGAGTTCTTCCCATTCGACCCAGTCTCCAAGAAGGTTACCGCTATTGTTGAGTCTCCATCTGGTGAGAGAATTGTTTGTGTTAAGGGTGCCCCACTCTTTGTCTTGAAGACTGTTGAGGAGGACCACCCAATCCCAGAGGATGTCCACGAGGCTTACGAGAACAAGGTTGCTGAGTTTGCTTCCAGAGGTTTCAGATCCCTTGGTGTTGCTAGAAAGAGAGGTGAGGGCCACTGGGAGATTCTTGGAATCATGCCATGTATGGACCCACCTCGTCACGATACCGCTAAGACTGTTAACGAGGCTAGAACCTTGGGTTTGAGAGTTAAGATGTTGACTGGTGATGCCGTTGGTATCGCTAAGGAGACTTGTCGTCAATTGGGTCTTGGTACCAACATTTACAACGCTGAGAGACTTGGTCTCGGTGGTGCTGGTGACATGGCTGGTTCTGAGATTGCTGACTTTGTTGAGAACGCTGACGGGTTTGCTGAGGTGTTCCCACAGCACAAGTACAACGTTGTCGAGATCTTGCAACAGAGAGGTTACTTGGTTGCCATGACTGGTGACGGTGTTAACGATGCTCCATCTTTGAAGAAGGCCGACACCGGTATTGCCGTTGAGGGTGCTTCGGACTCTGCCCGTTCCGCTGCTGACATTGTGTTCTTGGCTCCAGGTTTGTCTGCCATCATTGACGCCTTGAAGACCTCGAGACAGATTTTCCACAGAATGTACTCCTACGTTGTCTACAGAATTGCCTTGTCCTTGCACTTGGAGATCTTCTTGGGTCTCTGGATTGCCATCTTGAACGAGTCCTTGAACATTGACTTGGTTGTCTTCATTGCTATCTTTGCCGACGTTGCCACCTTGGCCATTGCCTACGACAATGCTCCATACGACCCAAAGCCAGTCAAGTGGAACTTGCCTCGTCTTTGGGGTATGTCCATCGTCTTGGGAGCCATTCTTGCCATTGGTACTTGGATCACTTTGACCACCATGTTCTTGCCAAAGGGAGGTATCATCCAGAACTTCGGTTCGATTGACGGTGTTTTGTTCTTGCAAATCTCCCTCACCGAGAACTGGTTGATCTTCATCACAAGAGCTGCTGGTCCTTTCTGGTCCTCCGCCCCATCTTGGCAGTTGGCTGGTGCCGTCTTTATTGTCGACATCATTGCTACTTGTTTCGCTCTCTTCGGTTGGTGGTCCCAGAACTGGAACGACATTGTCACTGTCGTCCGTGTTTGGATCTTCTCCTTCGGTGTCTTCTGCTGCATGGGTGGTGCTTACTACCTCATGTCGGAGTCTGAGAGTTTCGACAGATTCATGAACGGTAAGCCAATCAAGGAGAAGCACGAACAGAGATCCCTTGAAGACTTCGTTGTTGCCATGCAGCGTGTCTCCACTCAGCACGAGAAGTCTGCTTAAGCTAATACCCCTTGAGCAGCTTTTCACATAGAGTGTTTGTGTTAACATTTTATCCTGATTAATTCGTAATCGATTAATATTATTCGACTCCTTGTAGTGTGTTACCTCTGGTTCTGTTTTGCCTGCGCAGAAGGTCGATCTTGTTGATGTTGAGTAGGTTGTGATTTGATCTGCTAGGCCGAGATGACGTTGGACGAGACTCTTGCCTAGAGCTCACCATTTCCCTGCCTGGGATTGCGACCGAGCCGCCGCCTATGCTCAGAGGGGAGCGAGCGTGCCCGGGGTCGGGGGGTTATTTTTTTTTGCCCAGAGCTCATCAACAGAAAACAAACAAACAAAGAAACACATCGAAGGCGCAAGCAGCAGCAGCAGGTTCAGGGTTCAACTGGCTTGGGTGTTCGTCCTTCTGTGCATTATCATCATCACAGCTCTTGGACTGATCCTCCAAAGCTAGCTCTTTTTTCATCCAAGGCACTCGAGCACTTCTTCAGACATGCCCGCAGACCTTCCATCTAGCAAAGACACCGTGAAGGTACCACTATCTCCACCATTGCAATCGAGTCCATCACTGACGACAAATATATCAACCCCGGTGGCGACAGATCATGGTTTGAAATTGAAGCTTTTCGAGCAGACGCCGTTGGACAGATCAACAGCTGCATTGAGTCAGGATCTGTCCAGATCTGCGCCGATCTTGAGAAACTCCACAGAGACGGCGACGAAGTTAGCACCAGACTTGGTCAATCTCAACTTGGCCCTTGGAGACTTGGATTTTGGCTTTTCTGATCCTAACAGTACCGAGAAGGAGACCGAACAGAGCTCTTCAATAACAAACGAGAATGATGGCGAAGGGTACAAGGAAGCGGACTCGCAACAGCAGACCTTTGGGCCTGGACTTCTTCCGCCACCTTTGCCCTTCTTCCCAATGAATGAGTTCGGTCAGCTACTCCATGGACATTTCTCTGAGCACCCGAATGGTACACATAGTCCTATCCCTTGGACCTCCAAGACTGGGCAGCATCAGTTCGTATCCGGATCAAACGGAGGCAATAACATGGATAGAATGTCAATGCCGCCACCAGGAATGATTCCGATGAGACCATTTGACTTGCATGAGGGAATGGGCCCAGCAGGGCATCATCTTCACTCGGGCCCAATGCATCCGCATGACATTGCCTCTTTCAACAACTATGGTGCAATGAGGGACAGACAGTTCAGTCCTGACTTCCAAAGAATGGAGAATATGCCATTCAATGGGCCGCATCAACTTCAGAGCAACCAGAGCTGGCCGGCACTGAACAACAACACGGGCGGACATGACATGGGGTTACACAATGCAAACAATCCATCACACACCAACCATCAGGGCAATGGACTTCGTGGAGACCGTCGCTACCCGCAATATGGCAACCGTAACCACCATCACCCTAACAACCACCACCATAAGCACGGCAACGCAGGCGGCAGAGCGATGGGTGGTAACCGTTCTAGAGGCGAGGATGCTTCCAAGTTTGAGAATGCAAAGCTGGAAGACTTTGTTGGTCGGATCTATTCATTGTGCAAGGACCAACATGGATGCCGTTTTCTTCAGAAACAGCTGGACCTGGATATTGCCAACACTACACCGATCTTTGAGGAAACACAGATGCATGTCGTTGAGTTGATGGTTGATCCATTTGGTAACTACTTGGTGCAAAAGTTGCTCGAGAAGGTGAACGATACGCAACGTTTGGCACTTGTGAAGAATGCATCGTCTGATTTGGTGGCGGTGGCGTTGGATCCGCACGGCACCAGGGCACTCCAAAAACTTGTCGAGCTGATTAACTCAGATGCTGAGGCACAGTTGGTGGTTGAGTCACTCTCCAATGATGTTATCTCTCTGTCAAGAGACTTGAATGGAAACCATGTCATCCAGAGATGCCTACAAAGACTGAAATCGGAGGATACCCAGTTCATCTTTGACACCGCTGCTGAGAACTGCCTCGAGATTGCCACTCACAGACACGGATGCTGTGTTCTACAGAGATGTCTTGATCATGGATCCAGAAAACAGTGTGAATCTCTATCCAAGATCATATCACAGCACACCGTTGAACTCTCTTTAGACGCCTATGGTAACTATGTTGTCCAGTACGTGTTGGCGAGAGGTGACGAAACGATCGTCACGGCCATAGTGACTGCCATCAAAGAGAACCTTTTAACGCTGAGCTTGCACAAATTTGGGTCCAACGTTATTGAGAAGTGCTTCCAACCTACCTCGCATGCAGGAGAGCTGATTGACGAGTTGCTGAGGAATGATAGCCGGCTCGTCCAGCTACTCAATGACTCGTTTGGCAATTACGTGATCCAAACTGCATTAAACGTTGCCAAGCAAGACCAGTTCGACAAGCTATCTTCAGCCTTGAGACCTCTTCTACCACAGGTGAGAAACACCCCACATGGTAGAAGGATTTTGAGCAGATTGCAACCTAGCGGGAAGTCTGTCCTGCACAGCCAGAGAGCAGGAGGTGGAGGAGGAGCAACACCAGCGGCTCCTGCGGCCACAATTTGACGTGCGGCTGGGATGTTGTTACGATTATGACCCGCCATTGGCACACTAAATCTCGGCGTCACGGGTGTGGCCTGGAGATGTACCTGTGTAGCTAGGTATACCACAAAAATGGACACATCACCGCATCGCCAACTTATCTCCTGGTTTTGGGCCTATAGCTTGTAGTCTACAACACAATGGACAATGCGCTGCATTCTCTATATATCAACGGCGCCGTGGACGAATTTGCGCTATCTTTCTTCCAGCGATTCTTGGTGTGGGCGTGGAAGCCATGGCCGGCGTCGACGTGGCAAAGCTATTACCAGGGTTCATACCACCAAAGACACTGGAGGGATCAACACCAGAGGAACCAGCAAAGTTGAAGTTGACGCCACCTTGCCCGTTAAACTGCGGCGCCGATGGTTGTGGAGTTGTGCCGAATGCTGATGGAGCACTCGTGCCAAACTGTGAATTCCCGTTGGTATTAGGTTGGCCAAAGGCACTAGGGGCGTTTTGAGGCTGTGATCCGAAGACACTTGATGGGTTTTGGGGTGGCGCAGTACCACCAAAATTGAAGACGGCTGTGCTCGTTGCAGGTTGACCAAAGCCACCGGCTGGTTTGTCACCACCAAAGGCATTGGAGGCACCAAAAGTCTGGGGCTGTTGTGATGTTGCCTTGGAGAACGATGGGGTTGATGAACCAAAATTGAAAGAGCTCTGCGCAGCACCGAATGCAGGAGTTTTCTCATCGGCTTTGCCAAATGTGGATGTTGCTTGGCTATTCGATCCAAATGCGAAAGGTGTGGTCTCTTTTTCAGTATCGGGTTTAGCACCGAAGACGAAGGGTGTAGCTTCTTTCTTCGTCTCTAGCTTAGTGCCAAAAGTGAATGGCGTAGGCTCTTTCCTGGTGGCAGACCCAGCTGAAAACGGCGAAGGTTCCTTAGGTTCGTTAGCCTTTGTCCCGAATGCAAATGTAGTTGGCTCCTTCTTTTCCGTCGTTGAACCAAAGCCGGGCGAGGGCGTAGTCCCCTTGTTATCGGCAGCTGAACCGAAAACAAATGAAGCAGCCTCTTTCTTCTGGGAGGGCTCACCAAAGGCAAACGGCGCAGGCTTTTTCTGTTCAGTGGAATCACTTCCAAATATAAATGGCTTATTTTCCTTCTTTTCTGCTGGTGCACCGAAGGTGAATGGAGTTGTTGATTCCTTCTTTTTAGCACCAGCACCACCAAGTGCAAATGGTGTCGGCTCCTTCTTATCAGTAGCAGATGCGCCGAATGCAGGTAGAGTCGATTCCTTATTGAAGCCGAATGAGGACGGGGCTGTATCCTTCTTCTCGGTCGCAGCCGACCCAAAGCTGAAAGCAGCTGGCTTTGACGTAGTGGTCCCAGCCTTAGCGCCAAATGCAAAAGCATCAGATTTCGTTTCCTCAGGCTTGGACCCAAAGTTGAAAGCTGGTCTCTTCCGCTTCTGGTCCTGCTCCTCCGAGTCAGAGTTGTCGTCTCGTTTGTCTGTACTCGTCTTCGATCCAAATAGCGTGCCAGACGAAGACGATGCACTTGGCTGAGCATCGGTGAACAGTGATGAAGAGAGACTTGGTTTATCATCATTAGGAGCAGCAGAACCAAAGTTCAGTGTCGGTTTAGGAGCCTCTTTCGCTTCAGTGGTCGAGCCAAATCCGGCCGGCTTGCTAGATGTATCTTGTGATGTCAAGCCAAACGTGGAAGAAGATTTATCGTCTTTTTTGACAGGGGCTGCGAAGCTGAAAGCAGGCTTGTCATCGGTCTTTCCTGGCGCTGCGAAGCTGAAAGAAGGGTTGTTATCAGTCTTTTCTAGTGCTCCAAAGCTGAAAGCAGGCTTGTCATCTTTCGTCTCTGTTGATCCCAAGGTGAAAGCACTGATTTCCTTCTTCTCAGGGTTTGCTTCAAATGAGAATGATGGGGTAGACTTTGCAGCCGTGGATCCAAATGAGGTTTTTTCTTCATTCTTATTATCAGCCGTCGGTACCGCTCCGAATAACGGCGTAGTCTCCGCCTTTTGTGCAGGAAGATCGATTGTTGGCTTTGTCTCCTTCTTAGAACCATTGAATAGTGGTAGGTTAATCTCTCCGTTGGGCAAGGCTTCGGCTTCGGCTTCATCGGTAATGTCCTCGATCTTTGAGCCCACTCGATCCAAAAAGTTGAACCCAGCACTAGGACCAACAGAGACCTTGTCAGTTTGAACAACTTTCTGCACCTGAAGTATTGGATCAGATTTCTTGTCCTCAAGGAACCTGACCTTGTGCTCTTGTGCCTCCTGTGGCCCATATGTCAATTGTCCCGAGTAGACACCAGCAAGCTTTCGCTCGGCAGCGGTCCTTGCCGCACTCTTGCTGATAACAGCATTCGACTGCAGGATGGGTACACTCTCTGTTTGCACGCTTATGTCTCTGTAGTTTGCACGGGCCTTTGAGGCCTCGGTGATCTTTGCAGCGTACAGATGCGACTGTCTCCACCTCTGCCGCTTTTTGTACAGGTCGAGCCGCTCTAGTGGCTTGATAGGTATTACTGGAGGGCGGCTCTCCCTTAGACGCTTGTTGTCTTGTGCTGATCCCGCTTCAAGCGGCCTTTTAAGCGACATGTGAGCGTCGATGTGAGTGTGCAAAAGGCCGACTTCCACAGCTCGTGGGTTTTGTTTTGATTTCAAGGATTTTTTTTTTGTCTTTGGCAGAAGCTGGGCCGAGGGCAATTCCGACTTGGCTCCCGATGTCCTCTGCTCTACTGAGGGACATGGGGCGTACAGATACTAGTGCTAGTGCTAATTGTTGGTGCCTAATCTTATGAGGACACCGCTCTATATTGGCTGTATTCGTTACTTGATGATGAGCGTTTCAAGGAAAGGATGCTCGAGCAGCTCGTCTGCAGCTGGTCTCTTGCTGTAGTCCAGGATGAAGGTCTGATTCAGGAAGTCGCGAGCCTGATCGGAGCACCACTTGGGGATCTCAGGTGTGGTGTGTGTGCCAATCTTGAAGATGGCTTGCATCTGTGAAAAGTTCGGGAACGGGTGTTTGCCTGTGAACATCTCCACCAGAAGGCATCCGACAGACCATATGTCGCACTTCGGCGTAGTAGCAATCTGTTTGACCACCTCAGGAGCCATCCAATATACTGATCCTTGCAATGATGCTCTCTTGTTGTTATCCTTAGCTGACGATGAAGGCGAGAGCTTTTTGGAAATACCGAAATCGGAAATCTTAACCTCTCCTTTGATGTCGATCAGCACATTTGCTCCCTTGATATCTCTGTGAATGATGTTTCTTGAATGCAGGTAGTTCAATCCAATAAGGATTTGTCTTGTAAAGTTCCGAATGAGTGGTTCCTCGAAAGGACCATAGTTCGTGAGCATGGAGTTCAATGATCCACCTGGAACGTACTCCAAAAAGATGTTGATATGCTCATCATCCGTGCTCGAGCCCAGATATGAGACGATGTTTTCATGCTGCAATTCAGACAGCAGTTTCATCTCAAGTTCGAAGGACTCAAGGATCTTGGCGTGGATCTGTGGATCCTTTTCGTCTTTGAAGAGGGGATTTAGCTCCACCTGTTTCACAGCCATAAGTTCACCGGTGGACGAGTTCATTGCTAGATACACCGTACCAAACGAGCCAGACCCAATGCGTGCACCCTTCAACCAGTTGAAAGAGTCGCCTGAGAATGTCGGGTGGACATCTCCATCATCATCATCATCATCATCGGAATCTGATTCCGTATCAAGAAGTTGGATTGTAGATGTCCTGTCGGATTGCAACGTGCTGATGGAGAACCTCTGCTTGTTCTTACTTGCTGCCAAATTAAGGGAATCGATAGAGAAGCGGGCCCTCTCCTTCTTCGATGTGTTATCAATGATGAAGTTGCCAATGGTGGACTTTCTTGAATTTGGCACACGTATTGAGTACCGTACCGAGTTTCTGATCGTTTTCTCCAGTTGTTTCGACTCAGGGAAATATTGAGAGATGTTCGTGGATATGAGTTGAGAGGAAGGGCGCTGGCCAAAGATCGATCTGAACTTGTCGTCCCGCACTGTTTGCTGCTTAGGTTCCTGAGCGATGAGTCTGTGTGAAACTTCAAGAGCCACAGGGCTGGGGGACTCTGCACGGGGACAGAACAGGATTCGTGTCTTTTCGATCCGGTCCACGGAATGGCAGATCGTCACCAATTCAACATCAAATAGTGCGTGCACATCGCCCTTGGCATCACAGAGATAAGTCTCAAACTGTTCAGGTCCCACGGCGCCGAGGCCGAGAAACTTTGTGAGTTTCTTCTTGATCGAGATGGCATTGAAGCATCCACTGACATTGATCTTCACCGTGGAGCCGTTTTGGAGGATGAACGACACAAGGGATTTGTTCTTCGCTGGTGGGGCCGAGAGTTTGAACTCCTGGCCTGCCTCAACCTCCAATGGAGCGTGCATCTTGAGAATGGCCTGCTGAAGTTTGATTCTGTCACCGATCCGATCCACACCGATGTCCCTTAGTACGCTGCCATCGAGATATTTGAGTGTATCAAAGTCGATTCCGTGTTCTGATCCCTGTTAATCGTGCGTTCATTTAAGAGCTGGGAGGAGGGTACATACCAGAGAAATTACCAGCGTAGTCATCCAGTCGAAGCCTCTTGAGCCATTCAGCGATGCTGCCTGTTAGTACTGCTCCAGACAGAGTGCCCTTAGTGGTCACATACTCAGCCATTTTGTGCGTTTGTGCACTGCACCGAGAAGCTCCAGGGCCAGTACAAAGTTTGATCAACCCCCAAAACACCGTCTCTCCCCCGACTAATAAAAGCGAGGACCGAGTTTTACGCCACCAGAGGCCCTACAAAGACTCTGAGACCAGCGTCAACGGAACAGAGACACCCAAATGAGCCAACAGGATAAACCAGCACAACCGCAGCCACAGGGACAGCAGCCTCAGCCAACAACGTACCTGCACATCCCCTTCAAGAACGTGCCAAAGCTGCCCCACGCAAGGGATCCGTTGAACCAGCCTGACCCACGCAAATTCGTCCAAGAGAACGCGCTGCAGCAGACCGGGGGACACCGACCAGGGAAATGAACCATACTGCCAATGCTACCCATTACTGGCCGCACATTTACACACACAGATCTTCTCTCTCTAGCCAAGTCCATCGAGTTTATTCGCTTTCTTTCTCCGTAGATGCTCCTGTACAAAACAATGATAACGAAGGCGGCCAAACGGGGCATATTATACGCCTTGTGTACTGTCCTAGGGCTCGTTATACTCCTGTCGTCACGCTCTACAGGACCGTTGGAGGAATGCAGGCTCTTTTGTCGCGGACAGAGAGTGGACTACAACAAGGGCAAGCCCTCGTCCTGGATCGATGGCCAATACTTCACACTGAGGAAAGCGGGCTCCATCGAGATTGTCAATGGACAGATCAGCTACACACCAGGCGAACATCCGGTAGAAGTCATCTTTCAACAGCCCCATGATCCTCGCTCCGGGTGGGAGGTCATTGGCCAACTCGCAACTTGGGGCTCAGTACCCGCATATGTGACGATGAAGAAAAGCCCCAGCTCCATAGAAAAGCCCCAGGTGACCATGAACGACAAGCTGAGGATAGTGCAGCTTGCTGACCTTCATTTTAGCTCCTTTGAAGGAGTCTGCAGGGACCAATACCCAGAAGTGGCCGATTGCCGTGCTGATGAACGCACCACGAGGTTTGTGGAGAAAGTTCTTGATCTGGAGAAACCTGGACTCGTGGTACTCACCGGTGACCAGATATTCGGCGAGGACTCATTCCACTCGCAGAGTACAATGCTAAAAGTGGTTGAACCTCTCATTGCCCGCCAGATTCCATACATCACCATGTTTGGAAACCACGACGATGAAGGCTCTTTGAACAGGGAAGATTTGGCGGCATTCATCACACAGCTGCCCTATTCCCTCATGGAACGTGGCCCAAGTTCCATAGAAGGAGTTGGGAACTACGTGCTGAACATTCCAGAGAAGGACCCGAAACTCACACTTTACGTGATGGATTCGCACAAGTACTCTCCCAATGCCAAAGTCCTCCCTGGCTACGATTGGCTCAAGGAGGGACAGCTCGAATGGGTAAAGTCCCAGAAGTCAAAAGCTCCACTGTCGATGGCCTTTTTCCACATCCCCCTACCGGAGTACACGCACGTACAATCAGGCTTGACCGGCAACTATAAAGAGCCCATAACTGCACCAAAATATAACACCGGTGCCCGTGACGTGCTCCAAGAGATGGGTGTATCCGTGGTTAGTGTTGGACATGACCATTGTAACGATTATTGCCTCAATGACAAGGGCAAAGGAGCCATATGGCTCTGTTACGGAGGAGGAAGCGGTGAAGGCGGATATGCTGGGTATGGGGGAACGACGAGGCGAATACGTGTCTTTGATGTGGACATTGACAAGGCCCAGATAACAACATGGAAGAGATTGGAGACCACGATGGAGAAGTTTGATGAACAAGTACTACTGCGAGACGGAGAAATGGTAAATTAGACTGAATTAACCTATCAAGGCAATCTTAGTCGTGGTACTTCTGCTCCATGATGTCATTCATGTCTGCAACCAAGAGGTGGACCGCGTACTGTAATCTAAGGTAATGCTGGGTATAAAACAACGGAAACACTCTGCGCTGTTGGATCTGGGAGATGTTATCAACAACCATCGAATAGCTTCCAAAGAACTTGAGCTTGTACCTCAAAGGTACAGCGAGATAGTTGGATAGAGTGATTGTCATGTGTACGAGATAACCCAGAGCTGCATTAAATTCATCCTGGTTCATCGTTTCAATCTCATCAAGCGGGATGCCCAAGGGGAGTATCTCAAAGGGCGGAAGAAGCAACCATTCAGCGATGGTGTCAGGTTGGAATATCGATGTGATAACATGTATCGCCTTTGAGCTCTCAACGGCCAGATCCTTCACGGTGGCTTCGTATTTAACCAACGTCTCTAGGTGATCTTGCCTGTAGGTTTGAAAGTCCTCTGATTGTTTCTGATCCTTATGGCCTCTTTGTCGTAACTGTTTCTGTTTTGCTTGTCGTACTTGTCTCAATTGTTCCAACTTCTCACGCTTAGCATCCTGTAATGTCTGCTCCTTGACGATGCTTTGACGCAACTGGTCGATTGAAAATTGCCCTACTGATGCAGTATCCACATGGATCTGCTTGGATATCTTCCGCTTAGACCTCATAACATCCTTTATGCTCAGCTCTAGTCCGTTTAGCTTCAGTAAGGTGTCATAGGTCAAACTTTTAAGGACTCTAGTGCCCTCATTATGGTGTATCATCGATGCGTAGGAGCCCAAGTCTACTCCATTCGTCGGTAGGAGATATCTCCCATCCATAAGATCTATCATGACACAGTTCTTCCCCTGGGGCTGGTCGCAGTAGAGCAATGAGGCGAGATTGAACTCAGCACGGATCAACAAAGTCCAACCTTGTTGCCAGGTCCACACTTTCACCACTAGATCCTGCTGGTCACCACCTCTCAAACCAACCAATTGAAACTCCTGAAACTCTGTATCGATGCAGTCATGCCGTATCTCACTTACATAGAAGGGCTCTCCAGTGGAATAGTGCAAGGAATAGAACACGTCGGAAAAGCCCTGGGACCGCACCGGTGGTGAGATGTTATACAGTGAAAGGCCTCTCAAGTGTCTTATTCGACGCTGGCTGTTAGTATTCAACATCAGCAGCAGCAGCAGCATCAGCAGCGTACGAACTCACTCTCTTCGGGTGAAGCACACACCCATCTGTGATTATCAGGGTCATTTATCGTTTGTTTGTTGATGTTGGATTGTACGACCGAGTGGAAGTTGTTGATGGCACCAAATTTTGATGAAATCAAATATTGCAGGATAGAGCACATACTAGAAACCATTCCAGCTCGCTACACCCTCTATGACAGAGTGTCTTGATTAGACAGTGGTAAGTGGTAAGTGCATCCATGGGCTCTTCAAGCACTGTGTAAGGCTCAACATGTGGGTTATGAGCCCACAGAGGTGGCCATCTTCTACAAAACGAGTTCGCGAAGTATTGGTAGGAGCCACAACACATGTTACCCGCCATAGATTTGTGAGGGCGAAGGCTCACCCAACAGGCCGTTGTGGCATCACTTGAAGCCATTCAATCTGCTCGGAATCGTGTCCCCGAGCCAGTGATTGCAACGCCATATCGGTGGCTTTACTGTAGTTGGTAACAAATGTGCGTAAATTGCCGTCCTCCACCAAAGCCCTCGCGCCCTCCGTCGTCCATTACGAGGAAAAATGCCAAAAGACACAGCGCTTCAGAGACAACGGGTTGTTTGAGCGATTCACAGCCCACTGGAAGACAGGATGGAACACCACGATCATCTTGTCAATGGCGAGAACGTCCAGTTTGAGTACAATGCTCAGCAGAAGCCGGCGGGCAAGAAGAAGAAGAAGAAACACACCAAAGTACACGTTACAGACGTACAACTGGAGAACCCAGATGAAGATTACCCCGAGTCCAGAGTGCTAAAGCAGGATCACGATGGGTCGCTTCTCATACAGAAACTGGAGCCTGCAAAACCCAAGAAGAACAAGGGAAAGACACACGAGAACGGGCTTCTCCCCAGCGATCCTGAAGAGCTTAACCAACAACTGAGTGATTACTGGAGCGGGCTGAGCGTTGATCGAAAGAAAGAACTGCTCAACATGGAACGGGACTCTGTGTTCAAGATCATGCGAGACCAGCAGAAGATAACGTGTAACTGCTCCGTCTGTGGTCGCAAGAGGTCGATTATTGAACAGGAGCTTAAGAAGCTGTACGACACTTATTACGAGGGCATTGAAAACAGCCAGATGCTATTCTCCGAGCTGTTCAACTTCTCCAAAGAGGAGCAGCAGCAACTTCAGCTGCCGAGACCGCAGTCCAAGTCACACCGGTCGGCGAGGGCTAATCCTTCGGATCAGAAGGGAATCATGACCATTGCGGAGGACTTGCTCCAGAACGATGGACGCAAGTTCCTCGAAATGATGGAAAGGCTCGCAGAAACACGCATCAGAAGGCACACTGAGCTCCTGAAGAATGCACAAAAGGAAGAGGAGGATGAGGATGAGTATTATAGTGACGATCACCTTGACGATATGTACCTGGAAGACTCTCAACATTTTGGACAGGCGTACGACACTCTCCGGTCACTACCGCTGAGACATTCAGACTACAAGATACCTCCTAGGGAAAGTATACCTCTAATCGAAGACCCTGTTAGTCTATACTGGACAAAGTCAGACGAGGAGAACTACATTTCGAATGAGGATCCTGATTATGACTCCGAGCAAGAGGAGGAGGATGAGCTCACAGATGATGACGAGGCACCAGACTATCTAGAACTGACAATGCTCACCGAGTTCCACAAGGAGATGCTGGATCTGTTGGAAGAACAACAGGATATCCTTGAAGATGGGTACAATGTGAAGGACAACACGAGCGATCAAAAAATCTTGGAGATGCACATCATGAGACAGAAACTTCTGCAGAGACAACTGAAGGAGGAACACGAGAAGCTCAAACACTTTCACGATCATCCTTCTCACGATATTGAGCCAGAGTTTGACGATGGGGACCTTGATGACCTCGAAGATGAAGAGCTCGACGAGAACGATCTCGAAGATGAAGAAGACGACCAGGACGAGGATGACCTGGATGATGAAGAGTCTTTGAGTGATGAGCCTGTTGACGAGGAGCAGCAACTGGCTGAGGGCCGCGCGATGCTTCAATTATGTGCCACGAAGATGCTCCGGCAGAGTCTTTTGCAGTCATACAAGGAGACGTTGATTAAGAAACAAGCGGAAAATCTGTTGGAGGAACTGCAGGAGGATGCAGAGCAGCAGCGTCGAAAAGAGGAGAAGAAACAACGAGAAAGAGAAAAGAAGAAGGAGAAGAAGCGGCTTTTACAGCAGCAAAAGGAGGAGGAGCGTCAGAGGAAGCTTGCCGAGGAAGAGATGCTTTTGAAGGAGAAGCGCGAGGAGATGATTCGCAAGACTGAAGAAGGGCGCAGGCGGAAGCAAGAGGAAGAACGGAAGAAGCGTGAAGAACAGCGTCGGAAGGAGGAAGAAGCGGAGAAACAGCGTAAGGCTAAAGAGGAGAAGAAGAGATTGAAAGAGGAACAGAAACGACTAGAGGAAGAAGCCAAGCTAAAAGAGGCTGAAGAATCACGCATAATGGAGGATCTGGAGCAGTTGAGGATCAAAGAGATGGAACAACAAAAGTTGCAACATGAACGTGAATTGGAAGAACAGCGCTTTAGATCCATTGAAGCGAAGAAACTTCAGGAGCAGCTGATTCTTGAAGAATCCAGACTACAAAGTGGTATACAACAATCAAGATCCAGCTCTAACATATCTATACCTGACTTCCATGGCCAAACATCTCGGTTTGAAGCTGCGCAGCCGTTTTCTCAGTCACCAATGGTTGCAAATGCTCCAGTGTCGCAATTCAACGCTCTCCAACCAGGGCTGTTCTCCAACGTGACGCCTTCGCCATGGCAAAATCCAAACGCTGTACCACCGCTGTCGATGGGACAGTATGACCTTATGGGCAACGCTCAACAACCGAGTGCCAATGACATGTCGTACCTATTGGGGTCGATGCGGAGTACCTCAATTGGCAACGGCGCAGCACCTGCCGTGAGTTCGAGCGGTTCGTTCATGCCACAGGACACCCTTTGGGGCAATCCTAATGGCAACAAGAGCTGGAGCCACCCCACTTCTTCTGAAGGGTGGAACACAAATTTGATGCCACAGCAAGTTGCCCCACATGTTTCACAGGTCCCACAGGCACCGCCGGTGATCGCCCCAACGGATGCATTCAGCCAATTCGCTTACCAGCAGATGGAACCCGAGCCCGTGGATAAGCTACGTCAGATGGTGCTGGAGTATCATTTTGCTATTAGTCAGGCTTATCAATCATTACCAAAGGGTCCGGATGGATATGTCCGCTTTGACGATCTTTTTGCTACGGCACAGGGCCTCGCACCGGCTTTGAGCGTTGAGCTCACCGTGGCCCTATTCGCAGAGCACTCCGACGATTACGTGTTTGACGTGTACCGTGACGGTGCGGACCAGGTCCAATTTGTGAGGGTAACGTCCAAGGGCTTTACCCAGCCACGATCCCGCAACGGGTCGTCCTTCCTGGGCTCGTTCGGCGAGCAATCTGCGCCTCTCGGGTTCGCCAACGGGTTTGCCAATGGGTTCGCCAACGGGTTCGAGACACGGCCCAGCTCTGGGATGGGGGACAGCCTATGGTCACACCCATCGATCTCATGAATCTATGCACCACCACAACCTTCGGAATTGATATGGTCCTCGTAGATCGTTAGATCGTAGATCGCAGAATCTTTGGCGTTCGAATTTTTCGTGCGCAAATTTTCTCCCCCCCGATGCGGCAACTCGCGAAATATTTGTCACTTCTAGCGTCGAATCGAGTAATTCTGTTAGCGCAACTGCCGAATGCGGTAATGGAATGGTTTCTGTGCCGAGGGACGTAATCGTTACGAGGAGAAAACAATAAAAGTTTTGTTTGGCCCATTGAACAGTGGACCAGACGCACACGCACACGCAGAGGGACAGCGAGAGTTTGTGCAAGCCAAAAGGAAGCACACAGGTGGCCATTAGTTCCCACAGTGACCCGCTCCGCCCCTATCTTGAACAGAGAATCCATCCCATTGTCCAGTTCCTCAGCAGAAGGCAGATCGCAGGATCACTCATTGCAACAAAAAAACAACACACAGAAGGCCATGTCGTCGGTCAAGCGGAAACTGGTGATTGTTGGAGACGGTGCCTGTGGGAAGACGTCGCTGCTGTACGTGTTCACCCTCGGAGAGTTCCCCACCGAGTACCACCCAACCGTCTTTGAGAATTACGTCACCGACTGTCGCGTCGATGGCAAGGCTGTTCAGCTCGCCCTGTGGGATACCGCTGGCCAGGAGGAGTACGAGAGGCTCAGACCGCTCAGCTACTCCAAGGCTCAGGTCATCCTCATCGGATATGCCATTGACAAGCCCGATTCGCTCAACAATGCCCGCCGCAAATGGAGTGACGAGGTGTCGCGTTACTGCCCAGGCGTCCCCATCGTGCTGGTGGGGCTGAAGAAGGACCTCAGGACGGCCAGCTCCGAGAAGAACAACAGCCGCAGATTCGTCCAGAAGCAACAGGGCGAGGAGGTGGCCAGGATGATCGGCGCAAAGAAGTTCCTCGAGTGCTCCGCGCTGAACGGCGAGGGCGTCGACGACGTCTTTGAGGCTGCCACAAGAACCAGTCTGCTGGTCAGAGACGAGTACTCAAGCTCCTCCTGCTGTGTGATCACATGATCGCCACGAACCCCACCCTTGCATTCACGAACCATTATGACACCCAACTGCCAATTCATTCATTCATCGTCACGTTCCATCTGCTAATGACACCCAACTGCTAATTCATTCATTCATCGTCATGTTCCATCTGATATCCACGATACCGGTATCGCCCTCAAAGGCTAAACCACTACTAGAGAGAACCAAAGAAAAAACAAACAAATAGACACGCGCTGTCTACTCATCATCGTTGTAGATTAGGCCGGAGGCACTTTAAGCACATCAATCACTAAAGAAAGTCCTTGGGGTTGTGAGCGAGCTCGCGTCAGAGGCGGCGACGGATTCAAGATTTTGAACCGTCTCGATCAAGCTCTTTTCACCGTAATTAAGCCCATACTGGGCATGAATGTCGAGCTTTTTCTCCGTCCACCGTTTCAAAATCTTCCCCCGCTGCTTCACCCCTAAGCGGGAATACGGGAACGTGTCCTGCTTCAAGAACACCACGATATCCAGCACCAAAAAGTGGTCTGACAGCACCTTGTTAAAGATCACAGGAACCAGCGAGGAGAGATACCTCTTCCTTGTGGAATCAATCACCGCAATGACAAACCCATCAATCTTGAATACACAGCATCCGCCAGCCCGCACCTCTGGATGAGAGTTCTCAATGGTGGTCTCGACATCGATGGCAAAGTGCATCAATCCCATGCTCTCAAAAGTGTTCGCAATGGGGCCTAGAACAAATAGCGGCTGGAAATCAATGGTACCAGACCTATCGGTGCGAGAAACACTGTGCAAGAATCCCAAATCACCAGTACGCACATAGCTCAAGGAACTGTCTCCATCGACAATGTGCGCCCCAAACTGGTATTTGTGGAAGGTGTCAACGGAACCTTTGATCGTTTGCATCACTCCTTGGTAATTCCCCTCGGAACACACCCAAATCTCACCATACTCACCAACTTTGCATAGTCTTTGCGTCTCTGGGTTCACAATGGCAAGCTGGGTGCACACGGGCACAATCCCAGAATCTTGAACGCTTATGGCATTGGCCATCGAAGAGGCACCGACAATGGACACAAGACCAAGCCTCAATGCATCAGGATCGAGATGTAAGTTGATTGGCTCAAACGACAGGTATGACCGCAACGTTATGAACGGGTTGTAGTAGTGTGAGTATACGTGACTGATTGACGAAGAGCTCAACTTCGTTGCCCCAAACCTCGTGGCAACCTGTTTGATCAAATCCACATTTGGTCTTCCTTCCCAACCGACCATCAAGTTGTTGACACTGTCCAAAGAAAAATCCTTAGTCCTGATCTTTTTCATAGCATACTCCAACATCTGAGGGGTGACATAAATATCCTTCACCTTGTACCTTGCCAACGCAGCAAAGAACATCGTGGGATTCGTAGCAAAATCCATTGGTGGGATAATATATGTCGCAGACCCCAAGTAAACGCCGACCAGAGCGCTTTGGATAAAGCCAACTCCATTGGTGTGACGGACACAAGCAATCACCGGGTTCTTACTCTCAAGTTGACAGGTCTCCTTCATGATCTTGCATATGGTGCTGATTTGTGAATGGTTGACACTTACGGCAGTGCGAACACCATCATCAGACCAGTTCAACAAGATCAAACAGATATTAAGTGGATCAAAGTTCTTCCCAGAAAAATTAGCAATGGGACCCTGGAAAGCGCTAAGAGTGGTCTTAGAGCTGCATCTGGAAGTGTTTCTGACCTTGCACCGTAGAAAGATCGTACTATCCTTCAGCAGATGTGATATCGGCTTGTTCTTCAATAGGGTCTCCACCTCGCTATTCACAAAAATATTGTTGACATTGAAGTCCTGCAGCACCCTCAAAAAGCCTGGAATATCCTCTGACACCCTGTTCGGATCAATAGGATTCAACGGTATAGGAATAAGACCCAAGAGCCAACAAGCGTACAACGCAGCAACAAAATCTTCAGAAATAGTGAACATGAGTCCAACGTACTCGCCCTTCTTGAATTTGGCTTTGCGTACTTTTTCCAAGATCATTGATACGACACCTGCAATCTTAATATCGAATTTTTTCCAGGAGTACGTCTTTGATGGCTTGCTAATTCCAGAAAAGGCCAGTTCATCTGATTGATTTTTCACTCTCCACTTCAAGATATCCAGTATTGACTCAAAATCTGACAAAGGTTTGTGAGTTCTGTCATCAATAGATGTGTCTCGATAGTCCAGTCCAGAATATTGATCCTCAGCATCGCTTAATGAATCATATCTCAACTGCGAAACCGCGTCAGCCCATATGCTATCCAAATAATACTTGGATCTCGGAATCTCGGTGATGGATCTTCTAACGTTGTACTTTACGTAAACAGATCTCAAAACACCTTCCAAGAAGTATCTCTTGACAAGCATATTTGCGATTCCAGGGATACCACTCTTTATCGTCCGGGGAAGGGAATCTGGTGCCAAGATCAAAACACAAAACGGTCTCAAATTGTGATAACGCTCGAGTACGACACAGCTCTTGGAAGCGATGAGGTCAAGCTCAGGAATATCCACTGCGCCATTCGAATTGGGGATGGCAGACGGTGATTCGATTACGAGAACAGGGAGGTGCTCATTATTGATCAACACGTCAAATGCCGAAGAATCAGACACTCTCTTCTGTGGAATCGCACGAGCCAGCGTATACGCGATGTGATCAGAGTAGTGATATCTGTAGTGCACCATACTCTCACTTGTTGGTGATTTGGCCTCCTTCTTATCGAGCCACGTGACTCTTTGGCGAAGTCTATCCTCAAAGAACCCCAGGACGTAAACTTTACCGTTGTACGTGAATCCTAAAAGTCCAGTTCGGAGAAATTCCAGGTCCAAGAACCCCTCATGATCACGGCAGCGTGCATGGAAGATATCAAGCGTCCCCTGTGGTGTATCCCAATATCCACCAGGAAGAGACACAGAATCTATCCAAATCTCACCAACTTCCATCACGCTGGAGAGGTAACATGTATCAGGATTTACAACGGCCAACGTTGCATCGGGGAGAGGATATCCAAAAGAGCCAATTCGCAGGAAATCTTGAGACTTGCTGTAGCTGTCCGTGACTGGTGGTGGTCTATCAGAGATGATTTTGACCGTATTTGTTGTCAATGACTTCTTATCAATGAGCACCTCCGATAACTGAGAATCACCGCGTGCGAAGTTATCTTCGTCTGTAATGGATGGCTTGATGCTGGTGTTGAGCTTCTCCTCTTGTCCTATCCAATCTCTCATCGACACGACCATCCCTCCAAATTCACTGAGTGTCAACAAAGGGCTGACAACGTTCTCAACGTCCTTGCAACCAAGTGGCTTGAGCCATCGATGTGTCAAGATCTCATGGAACTCACCATCCACTATCGAGGTGTAGATAAGCACCCATTTCAACCTTCTAAAGTTCACCTCTCGCTTGGAGAACTTCCTCGTATACTGCGGGAATGACTGATAGTTATAAACCACCTGTTTCAAGTTCAGGTAGTCATTCAACAATACCGTGACGTCGAACTTTGTGATGATGTGTGCGTATAATCCTGCAACATCGAGAAGAGAGCTCGGTGTCCAGATCATGAAATTGCCGGTGAACACATTCAAGAGTGTACCCATGATCAGCCCAACAGATTTTCTGGCATCCAATATGGTTAGCATAACGTTGCGATGCCTCGTGAATGAAATGTCTGACCTCTTGAACGGTTTTCCATCGAGATTTGGATTTGATGCGAGGATTGCAGTCATGGAGTTGAGCTGCTGCATTATAGTTTTGTGTGAGATGGCCACGCCGTTGAGTTCTCCATCCGGGGACTTGACGAATTCTATATATGCCAAGTCTGGCACTTGCAGGGTCGGTGGTCCCCGTTTCTTTTGTTCGTGATATGAGCCGAACTCGTTAGTTTTCCAAAATTGGAGCCCCTTGGGCCACTTGAGTTTCGTCTGATCATTCACCTTCTTCTCGAGGAACCGACTCACAGATTCAGATGTGAGACAGAGATGAGATTGTGTGGTGTTCATGATGTGGATGATCTCCTGCACCTTCATATCCAAGGTGATGGGCACCGCAACCACGCTTGCCAAGAAACAACCAAACAGTGCTATTGTATACTCCACCACCTCAACGTTCTGATAGATCAAGCACACCCTGTCATTCCTGTACAGCCCTGATTTGTCTCTAATCTGCTGGGCAATCTTCTCCGCTTTGAGGTAGAGCTTCTCCCAAGTCATCGTCACGGACTCCTTCCCCTTCGAGTCCACAATCATCAGCGCTAGCTCCTTCTGGTAGGTGACTGCCCTGTGCCTGAGCATCGCCGCCAGCGTGTCAAAGTTGTCATCGGTCGGCATGTCATAGACCACTCTTGGATCCAAGGGCATCTGCAACTCAGTCCCGCCCTCGGGCGGCAGCGACTCGGCCACCGAGAGCGAGTTCCTGCTGTCCGCTAAGGAGATTCTCGCCATCGAGCTCGTGCTGTACTCCCTTCTGTGTGTGCGCGGCTGCTCCTTCTTCGGCGGCACTTTGAGCAGGATGGCGGCACGCTTCTTGATGTACCCCTTTTCCGTGAGGTACCCATCGCCAAACTCTGTGTTGAGCTGTATGAGCTCCTCCTCCACTGCGTCCGGAAGCCCCGGCGGGATGGAAGAGTCCATTGTAGCCCGTCTGTGTGGTTCGGGTTGCAGAGTTGAATCCCACCGTTGTTCGGTTGTAGAAGTTTCCCTCTCCGCCAAGTTGGAGAGGCGGCGGTGTTTTCCTGTGTGTGTCTGTACCAAAAACCGCCCAGCGGCAACCTGCGGGATTCCGCCTGCTGCGCTGAAGCAATCAAAGAGAGCTTAAGCAATCCAACCCCAAAACTCCCCTGGAACTCTTATCGAAACACCTAATTGACCGTCCAATGTCGCATGCTGATCCACAAGGCTCGACAAACCATCTGTCGCAGTCCCACACCGCAGCCTCGGAATCGGAAGGTGAGCCAGCGAGTCCCCTGAGCAGCGCCTTACAAAATCCAGTGCAGCAACATGCACCCGTCAAACAACCACAACGCCGCTTCGGGGACCCCGAGCGCCAGCCACTCTTGTCCCCGGATGACCCCGGAGTGAGTCCTCTCAATGTTCAATCTGTGAAAGTGGCGAAGTTCGTTCTTAACCTGCTCACAGTGCTGTCAACGTTATGGTTCATCCTACTTCTTGTCTCCGACTTTGTGAGCATCCCTGGGTTCAACAACAGAGGGAGGTCGTTCTTGGAGCTCAACTTTGTAGCTCTGAGCTTCTTCTCTACGGCATCGACGCTGTTGTTCTTCACAGTGCCTTCCAACTTTGAGAGGCTTTTGGGATACATTACCTCTGGCGTAGTGGCTTTCATCCTTCTGTTACTGCTCTTGTTCCAAAGGGAAGAATTGGGACGCTTTGGCTTTTTGACAGGACTATGGACCTTAATCACGGTGGCTTTTACAAGTTTCAGCGACTACTTGGTGGAACAGGGGAAAGTTGAAGAGGAAGTCCGCCTGACTGGACGGGTTGAGACACGCAGAACACTTGGCGAATGGGTCGTTGTTGCCATACGTAACACTTTGAAAACGATACTGTTAGCCTATGTGTCTCTCATTGCACTGAACGTGATGCTGCACTCGTTCGATGTTTTGAGGGTTAAACCTTCCGGTGAGAAAGTCTGGGTCGATGATGACCAGTTGACGTTGCACATCTCTTGCTATGGTGACGTGCTGAGTGACAATGCTACCCAGCCAATCATCCTTTTGGAGAGTGGCCATGGATCAAATGAAGAGTTCAGTGAATGGGTTGAAGAACTGTATCACTTGAATAAGTTGGAACGGTACTGCATCTATGACAGACCAGGCTACGGATTCTCCGACTCTGCACCATCACCAAGCTCTTTGACGATCATTGCTGATATGCTTACACAAGCACTTGACAACCTCAAGATCCAGGGCCCGTTCCTGCTTGTTGGACATGACATTGGCGGGCTGTACTCTCAAGTGTTTGCCTCGATGAACATTGCCCAGATAGATTCGATCCTCTTTGTGGATGCCTGGCATGAGGATCTTCTCCTGCGCAATCCATCTGCAAGGGCGAAGAAAGAGGAGCGTATACCTGTGGAGGTGAGCTCGATGAATGCGCGCGCCGGGTTGAAACTATGGATTGAAGGGTTGTTCAGTCCCCTCGGGTTACCCTTGCAGGCATCATGGATATTTAAGCATCGTGGGCCAAAGGAGAGACTATACGGTAGAGATATGAGACACCAGGGCAAGTACCTGCGTGCCCGCCTGCAGGAACAGGTTGGTGCATCGATCCTATCGTACAACGAGGCCGTGGCTGCGAAGCAATCGTTGAAGGATATCCCAATCAGTGTCGTTTCATCGGATAGCATGATCAAGCGGTCATTGAACTGGGGGAACTGGCAACGTTTGCTCACCAAGATTAGCTCCACAACAAACGAGTGGAAGATTGCCGATGCAGGACATGAAGTTTGGCGGACGCCAAAGGGAAGATACCAGCTGCAAGATGTATTATTGAGGCTTTTGGAACGCTGAAGCTAAGCAAAGCTCTGTTTTAATTAAAAAAAAAACCAAGAATGGTGTTCGTATGCTAATTAGTCTGTCGTAATGGTTCTTGGTTTTGTCGTCGTCAGCTTGTGGCTGGATCCTCGGAGGAAACAGACTCTGCATCCTTCAACTCCTCGTCACCATCCCCTTCCTGCTCCTGTTGAGCCTCCTCCTCCGCCTCCGTGTCGCTCTCAAGGTCCGCCTCCAAGTCGCACGTTTCACGGCAGTTGGGGCACAAGAACTGGGGATAACTCTTCACCACAACGGGTCTGATGCACTTGTAATGCCAGCAGTGCGAACAAGGACTGATAAAGACAGCCTGACATGGCTGTACACGCAGCAGGCAAATAGCACATTCTGCAAGCTCCGCTGGATCTGCCAGCGACTTGAGTCTCGCATGGGCCTCTTTGTTGAACTGATTCGCCTTACGCAGCCATGCACGATTCGTCTCCACGCGCATCTTGACACAACGGAATATGTCCTCCACTCCACCACGGAAGTCCATTCCAAGCTGTAATACGTCCCCATTTCTTAAAGACGTATCTGCAGAAGCAACACCCGCGGGCGACAGCCGGACGTTGTTGAGGAAAGTGCCCGAGGAGGATTGCAAGTCACGTATAAACCAGTTCCCACGATCATCCACAAAGAACTCTGCATGTGACCGAGACACCACTTTTGACTTGAACACCACACCGGCATCGGATCCTGGCGGGGCCTGAGCAGTTTCACGGACTTTGTCCGTGTAACGGCCAATGGCGAGCCGTGATCCAGGCTTTGTCTTGCGCAGCACTGGTCCAAAGTACAGCGCCGGCGATGCGGATGAGTGGTCAATGAAGGGGGTCAGACGGATCGAGTAAGTGCCGTCCGTGTCCGGTTTGGCCCCAGGAAGCTCCGTTAGCGGTGGTGCAGGGCCGATGTCTTCAGTCGGCGTCGCTGCGTAGTCGCTGGCATATTCGCTCGAACCCTGGCTGGGCTGCATGGGCAAGGGCAAGGGCACCGGAACGTTGAGGGGCAGCGTGGTCGCTCTGTTCAAAGAAGGCGACGCCATGCGTGAAGATGAGCCTGCACGTGAGCGCGTGATGGCCGGTGGCAGGTGTGTCGATGACGACGACGCCCTGAGCGAGCTCGTGAGATTGGAGAAGAAGCCCGAGCCAAAGCCGAACGAGGAGCCGCGGCGACGGGAGTCCTGCCGTGGGACAGGGGACGGTGATCCACTGTGGAAGCTCTGGTCACCTCCTTGCGGTGTGTACATCGTTGGGAAAAAGTAAAGTGTGTGTTGTATGCGGAAGATCCGGGAGGCCGATGGGGTTTTTGTCTCAACAGACGATCCGGGCAGCGATCTGTGTTTCCTTTGGCCTGTAGTGGAGAGATGCTCCTATGCGAGGATGGTGTGCGAGTATCGGGATGTATCGGGATTTGTGGGTGGGATGGTTCCAGAGTTTTGGGCACAGGAGGGCACACGCTTCCAAATTTTCCCCTTTTCCTCCTCTTTCCTTTTGGCGATAATTTCAGTAGGGTCCACCACCGTTTTGGAGGAGAAAGTTTGTGCACCGGGGAGGAAGTCACGAGGCCAACAGCAGGAGGAGGTTCCCGTCCATCACAGGCACCCGTCGTGTGAATCTCTGCAGCCATGTTCACCATCCTGCTCGCTCACTTCTGCGACAGGCACGGCCCACGGTCCATCCTCTCCACACAGCTGACAGCGGACTCGCCCGAGCTCTACGTTCTCCCGGACTTCTCCAAGGAGTCCTACTGCACCTCATGCCTGCTCGTGATGCCCCAGGCCAAAACAGACTCGAAGACCACCACGATTCAGACAGAGCTCGAAGGAGAGGTTTACACAACGACACAGTACTCCAGTGTGCGGTTCAGAATGCTCAACAGCATAGTGAGGAAATGCCTGTCTGAGGAGTCAGCGGTGTATGATTCCAGGCCGATGTACTTTGGCGACACAACGCGAGGTTATTCGCTTGCACAGTGCTTTAAGCTGAAGGATTTGGAGGCGAGGGGTTCGGAAAGACGCTACGCTCTGCTTGTCACCGGCACAGACGAGAAGAAACTTCTTCAATCTTGGGAGACAATCACCGACCACTTTTCAGCTCTGGTAGACTACTTGATAGAACGGAGGAAAGACCATGAGATGAAGAGTGCTACGAATAACGAGATATTCTTGCGGGGCAAGAACATTCAGTCCAAGAGCATGGCAGAGCTTCTAGGAGATGAGGACCTCTTTCTGAAAATCCATCTATGGAACTCCAGGCTGCTGAGGACGCTCGAGCACTGATGAGAATACCAAGAACACTACATACCAGGCGCAGTGGCTGTCCCTGCCACTCGCTCTCTCTTAATGACTGGCTGTGCTTTTGATGATGGTGACACAACCCTGTTTGTCTCGAGATCAACTTCTAAATTCAGCGACACAAACTCACCAGCGGAACGAAAGCTGATGCCTTCACCTACAATTACACCTTGGGACCTAATTCTGATAGACATGCAGTATACATGAGTCTGCTCATGGTCATGCAGTGATATTAGTGGGTATATTAATGATGCGTTTCGGCAGATAACAGCGATTAAAATCATGACCATGATGATCTGGTACTAGCTGAGTCGACATATTTGTACTAGACGTAGCACCCAGTACCATTGACTGATGAATCTTGAATCTTGATCACAGCAGTATCGTCAATGACAGACAGCTTAGAGCCCAAGGCAAATTTCCGTCCCATGATCCATCTTGTTTTCAACATACCCTGCGAAGATACTAACCTGGCTAACAGTCACAAGACCCACGCTTGGCCGTTTGTCGACACTGCAGAAACAGATCAGAAAGAGACCCGGCGTGACCTTTTGTGTCCCTTTGAACTCGTGCGCAATAAGTGCCTCGAATTCGCCGTCCAGGGTGTAAGTTCTTAGTTCAGAAAACTGGGCTAATGGCTAAAGCCCAATAGAAGGAATCAGGATGATCAAATCATCATGATTCATGGATCCTATGTGGTGGAACTGTCATCTTCAATAGGAAGAATTGGAAGTGGACATGCCAGAGGTTTTTGTATTCACCGACAAGCTCAAGCGCCTTAAAGCTGGGTTATGGAAGCAAATGGTTTGACAAACTTCTTCATTATAGACTAGAACACACAGTAACACATACTCTACCAACTTCTCATCCATTTTAAATTTCTAGCTTGCAATCTGGCACTATGGGCGCTCCCTGGATTCTGCCCCCATGTCGCAATCATAAAAACAAAAAAGTGTGCAAATATCGAAGGCTGTGAGCGAGCCTGGGAAAATTCATTTACGGCTTCAGTTTTCGGCCGACGTCATAATTCATTTTAGTTTGTTTTGGTCACGTGACCTACTTCATATTCTCGAAAAAATAATGAATCCTATGCGATTCGAACGCATGCATCTTACGATACTTGATCTTGAGTCAAGCGCCTTAAACCGCTCGGCCAAAGATCCATTTCGTACAGACGTGAGGATACTGAATCGTCATATCATGGGGCTTTAAAAGGTGCGCTTGCCAGTGCCAAAAAAAACTTTTTGGTGATTGACCTCTATACACTGCTCTACAACAGTTAAGAAGCCGATCATTAGAAAGTAGACGTTCAGAGCTTTCGAACGAGACCACCATCATGTCCGATCCGCCCGAGACACCTCCTCGAGGTGTTGAGGTCGATCCGACTGACGCGTCAACAAATGGGCCATTATCTCACCCAATGGCAAACGATTCCACTCCGACGAACGGAGACCACGCTACTGTTGCAAATGTCGAAGGGGAAGTCCACGGGGACACCCCACCAAACCCTGGCTCGCCAGAAAACGCGTCGACCATTTCTTCCCCAACAGCGTCCTATTGTGCCGTCGCTCAAGCTCAAGCTCTACGCTTAGGTAAGCAGACAGCTAATAGCGCAGCCAAGGGCACCAAGAACACTAATGCTAGTGCTACCACGCCATCGGCAAATGAAGGGGTCCCAAACACCCCAGAGGACACCTCTCGTCCCAAGCCAACCGCTGCAGGCAAGAGCAAGGCTAACTCTACCACAGAAACTACTCAGGAATCCATGATTAACGGTGCCTTGAGAGAGACCATGCAAGAGATCACCTACCTCAGCAAACATGGAAACAACAGATTCGCAATCTCCTTCAGTAACAAATCTCTATCAGTCCAAGACAGTGGACATGCCAAATCTCTTATTTCAATCATCGCGGCCCAAGCAACTCGGGTCTGTGATGAAATCGAGGAACAAGAGACCGACAAATCTCTCTTGTACGGCAGACGTCCAAAGGATACAGTCAAGGCAGAGAAATGGATACTGTACCATGCCCTATTGGGGCTTAACTTAAAACAGGACACCGGCA